>JASMMZ010000008.1:5695779-5826705 GCA_038502455.1 Anisogramma anomala | reverse complement strand
TCTACATATCCCCGCTTTGTTTCTTATTTTGTATCCAATAATAAACTACTATTCAATATAACGATGCGACTTGTACTTAACTAAATTGTAAACTATATAACTTTTGAGATATAAAGACGTTCTTATATACGTCTCTTTCTCGGTTAACGAATTATTAATACGCGCTATTAATCTTCCTTGTATTATATTAACCTGGTTTATGAAAACGAACCTATTGGAAACATATGAATTATAAAGCTTCTAGTTTCGACTCATTCACCCAAAATTTAATGTTATGTACTTTTCCAAAGGTTTATAATTTATAATTCATTCACGAGTCGCTTAAGCCAATAAACATGTCGCTATTCCTTAGCGCATGACCTTCTAATAACAAAACTTTACGGTTATGCCTATAAGCTTATAAAACTTACCATAAATATGCATAACGTTATCCACGAATCGTCAGAGGCCAAAGTACACTTTAATTTTACAACCGCGGTAAATTCGAAGCTTTTAAGTTGCGAAACAACAATGAAAATACTTCAAAAATATTGAATCTTAAGTAACTATAAAGGAAACCCTTTTTCGTAGGAAACAAGAAGTTTGGTGTAAAACAGAAGTAAATTATGGCGTTATTACCTCGTTTACAACTCCTATTGTAATTAGTCATCGAGGCTTTATGAGGGTTAATAAAACCTGTATTTGAGAAGTATTTATCCACGCGTTAAAACAACTATTAAGCGGATAATAAACTAGTAAAACGCCAGTGAAGAGATATAGGGAATAAATTTGAAACCATTCGTTTTATTGATACCAAGTAAAATACATTGGTTATAATTTTCATTAAGGTTGATAAGAATATCTATGTCGACGTCGATAGTAATAATAAACGTGATTGCTAAGTAGTTATATAGTAAAGTTGAAATAAATTGAATATTACTTTCGCTGAAAAAGTTTTATTTAATAGAAATATGATGAAAAATAGCCAAGTAGTTACGATAAAGCCGCGAAGAAACAAGGAACTAATCAGAGTAAATAAATGAAGTAACTTAAGTAAAATGACCCTATCACGAGTTAGTTGGCGAGCCGATTTGAGCGGGTTATTATTTTTGTTAGTCGAACTATGAAGATATTGAAAAGTGTATACGGTCGCAATACTCTAAAAACTTACGAACGATTTTTCAATAGATTAAACGTAACTTTTCCATTTAACTAGTGAATGTTTTTAACAGAGAGTGTTGGTTGGAGTATAGCCAATTTAAGGTTTATTTTAAGCTTCTCAAATTTTTTCAATATGCAGTTTAAACTCTAATTCCTCATTCTTATCGACAATATCGATAACCGGTGACTAATTGTTACAGACGTTTCGGAAATGGAATGGGGTGGTAGTTGTTCAAACGAATTGATCGATATGTAAATAGGAATATTTTTTCGAAGGGGATGTTGAAATCAACAACATGATAATGAATTACGCTTGTTACTAGGTACCCTTTGTAAGGCTAACCTAACATTTTACAGAGTTAATTTGATTTATAATTGTTTTTAGTACAAGTTAAACCTCTTTTACGACTTTAAATAGTTCGACTAAAAAATGGTATCTATCAATAGCTTATTTTGAATATTACTTAATAACCGGTATCCAAATGCAAGCGAACTTTTCAATATCACAAATAAGTTTAATAAAAATCTTATTTCAAGTGTTATTTTGTAATTGAGTAGCTCATCGCTTAATTTACTCAATATGATTAATATATTAATGGTATATCATAAGAAACAGGTTGACATAGATAGATTTAATATGACTTTTATTTTATATTAATTAGCATCTGAGTAATAAATGGTTTCAATTAAGGTTGGTGTAAATAACGACGAAACATAAGACACGACTTCTTGATTATCCCGCCTAGTTGCACCGTTCATCATGAGGTAAAAATCAGTATTTCATCGCTATTCCGCCCCTGTTAAGTCGTAAAGCCTCTTTTATAACCTACATTTACAATTTAAGTCAGTTAACAAGGATCGTAGAAAGAAACCCATAAAACCGCTAATAATAGCTTGTAAATCGCGTTATACAAGCTTCGACATTTAAAGAAAATTAACCTTAAAAACCATGGTATTGTTTAAACGATTTGAAATAGTTGTTAGGTAACAAGGGTTGTTAGGTTTGCGTTCAGATGGGTTAACTATGAAGTTAATGAATTATTCGTTCCAAATACGCCTAAGAATTGGTAAATATTTCAAAAAATCCGTTTTTATGGTATCTTTCACAGGTCGTTCACTATTAAACATTATAATTACGATAAAATCGTCGCATAATACGGTGTGAATTGGACGACAAATACGTTTTCGAATACTCAATTATAGTAGCGATATAGATCGAGTAGTTAATAATGATTGAGTTGAGAATATTTTAAATGAACGCGATAGTAAAGAGCTTCTAAACCAGGACACAAATATGTACTCGAGAAGGTAGGATTTCATCATCGTTTACTCAATATTTGGAAATGAATAACTGAAATGATTGCTCCTCCTCAACGTGATTATTAATAAAGAATGACGGTTACATATACGTATTATACAAATTAACTAGTAATATATATTTTTCTAAGAAGTCATAGTGTCCAAAAAGTTGTGAAGGTCTTCTTTTATCCAAAGCTACAAATTTCAATAAAATATCGCCCGCGATAGTAAGGCAAAAGATACGTCAACTTGAAAACGTTGAGGAAATGGATTATTCTGCACGAATAAGCCGTAGTTTCCAGTTTAAAAAGCGAGGATTGAAAAAGACTTCAAAAACGTTTTAATCGTTCTGTAACAGTTCATCGTATTGTATACGATCCGATTCTTCTTTTAAGCAACAATAAAATAAAACGGAATTAGTAAAGTCATTCCAACCAACAAATTCCATTTTATGAAAGTATTCTTGTAATTGTAAAGTAATTTAATTTTTTATCATTTGTAAAAACGGTAAATGGCATGATCATATAGCAGAACTTTGCGTTCGAAGCTTTTAAACAACTAATAATTACTAAAATTTCCTCATTGTAATATTTTAATACATTCGATGGCTGAAGAAACTCTGAAAATAATACTTTAGAGGGCGGATGAATTCCTCCTCATCGCGCCAAAATAAACATCCCCTTAAATCCTAACCATAACTCTTGGTTTTGAGTAAATTTTTCGTTCGGATTCTAATTAGGTAAGATTGTTTCTACGGAAAACAAAAACTTAAACTGTTTGAAGGCAACTTCATTTTTGAGACCCATACGCAAAGTCACTCACTTCTCAATCAACCCCATAAAGGGGAATAGAATCATCAAGTACTTTCGAATAAACTATCAGTAAAAATTAGCTATTTTTAAAAACATTCGTAACTCTGATACCGAGGTGAAATTTTCCTATTCTAGAACAACGAAAAGTTTTTCTACGTTCAAACATATCCCACCTCCGGTCCCAATAATAAACCCTAAATTTTTGGTTTTCTAAACTTCAAATGCATATTAAGATATAATAAAGTTTATTTCAATGGCGTTTGAAGCTTTGAATACTGATTCAAGAAAAGCGTTCATATTATTCAATATACTACGAAAATAAATTAACAAGTTGATCAAGCTAACTAAGTAAAACATATCCAAGAACAGGCGTAAAGAGTTATTTTTATACCTGCTGGAACAGTAGTAATTGCAGTACAGTAAATCAACATTGCTTACCGTAAAGTTGACTATCCTAATTGCAAGTTAAGTACATTGTTATGTGGGGCTACTGCATTGACTGAAAGTTAAGTAAAGTATGCTCCCAATTCATACTAGGGCACAAACCAAGCAATTGGCCTTACAAATTACTGTGCAAATCTGCTAGCGGTCAGTTAAACCTTGAACAATTCATCTACTACCTGACTACTGCAACACTACTGTTACTTCGATTACAATTCGAATGAACATAGTTACAAAATCTTAAGTCCTACCAATAATGATTAGTACTTATTTAGTTAAGTACAGATTTGATAAGTAAAAGAAAAGGCTACTTTCCGGTTACGCGTAGTGTAATTGCAACATAAAGAAAAGATACTTACAAAGTGCCTTCACTATTATGTTGGTCTTTGCGGCAATAAGTAAAAAGAATCTCTGAGCTTCTTCAATCTTTATAGTAGTCTCAAGGTAACGAGGGTATCGTAATCGAAAAGGCAAAAAAATATCATTACGAATACCTTTTTCAAAACACATTCAAATTAATCATTAAAGGTTTTCATGATTGTCAAATTAGCAAACGGCAAAGTCAGTAATATTATAGGTTTTACTATTAGAAAACGACTTGGTTCTATGGCCTGCAACTTTCAACTACAATCGCCAACAAACAACCTTCAACCTTATTCTTTACACTAAACCTTACCCGAAATTCCAAGTTGTTCCTTTTACACCAATCTTTCTTCCCCATACGCTACAATCACCAATTGTCACAATCGCCTCACCGAACGAAATCGTCAACTCATCAAATCGCGCTAAGAAAAACACATCATACGACTCCAATCCAAATCGCCAAATCGCCAAATTCTCTTCACGCCAAACCATCAAACCTTACGCCAACTAAAACATCAAAATAATACGTGATTCAAAACACATGAAGGTAATTGAAATCTTTGTACCCCTTTTTCTTAAATATGACGATTAAAAACTTGAGGGGATGAATATAAACGAAAATTCAACTAAGAAGCACCGAATTCACTTTATTAGCCATTATATTCTCGACCAAAAAGATCATAAACTCGACTGTGACGACAGTATCTTTCAGACCACTGGTAAAAAATATTACGATTACACTATTTATATAGGGAAGGTGATTCAAAAAGAAGTGAAAAACAAAGTGATGGTAAAGTTCATTCGTCAAAAAATTTACATACCAAATAAAGGCTTCATGAAATCAATACGAATCCTGTTCAACCTGGAATAACTTGAAAAATGCATTTGAAATCCTTATCCTTATAACACTTAATGTCGAAAAAAAAGCTTGACAAATATTTAACACCATTATATACATCTAAAGTGACCTCTTAATCCCTACTTAAGTGAAACATTTTGATACGCTAACGATCAAAACTTTATTGAGTTACTCAATAATTTAACACTTATACATAACAATGCGGAATACGCTTTTAACGGAAACAGAACGTATAAAGCAATAACTACTAACGCATCAAGAAGAATCAACGTCGGCGCTATCTACCGGTTAATTAAACAAGACTATTTTGTTTTTTATAACCTTTCTTACGACTAAATCGCCTCTACCAGTCAAAAGTTTACCTTAAATTTTTTCACAACAAAAATTCCTTAAGGGTTTCCCCAAAACCATTAAATCTCTTAAGCCGAAGCTTCCTACTGCAAATAAGCCTACACGCACAAGCTCATCATGAATTTTACCATAAGAGTCTACCCCTCGGGAAAGACCACCGGTAACTACCTGTATAATAGAAATTTTGAAGGCTTTAAATATGAATTAATCGAAAATAACATCGACGATTCGGACGACTATCGCAACGTTCCCTCCAACATTACTAAAATAATAACTATTAACAACATATTTTTTCAGCAATTTTACAAAAATATGAAACGATTCAAAAACGTATAACGAAAAGTTGTGTAATCTTTTTGGCACAAAAATAATACAACTCTTGAAAAATTAAAAGTAAATTAAAGTCATTCTCTTGGGATCTTATTTATTGTTCCCTGTAATCCTTACAAAATACGCTAGAGATAATCATTTAACCTTCTTATCTAAAGTAACAAAGTTTCGAAAAATCTACACTGACATGAAAAGTTACTTCGAATACGTCATCCACCATACAGAATACTATATAGATTAGGCTATAAGGAGGTAAATAACGATAATAGCCAAGAAAAAAGATGGAAATTTCGATGGATATATTTAATTTAATGCTCAACAAGCGTATATTGTTCCAACATGTAATAAGGATGAATTATAATGGTGAACCTACGTTGCAAAAGTAAGTATGTGCGGAAGTTACGAGCGTTAACAAGTTTAAATACTCCTTGCAAAGCCCAAATACAACTTAAAAGGGCTTTTTCAGCTAGTTACAGTCCTCGTTTACAACTATCATAGCCCGTATTCAGAACTCATCCAATATATACCCCTAATATAATGACTTTTGCAATTAGGATAATAAAATACCACATAATAACACATTACATTAATCAAAAATACGGGTGGCCTCAACGCTTAAAATCTGGTCCAAGGTTTTCGCTTTAGGAGCCATAACCATATTAGCGTTATTAATGGAAGAAAACTTTAAGCGGACCTGTTAATCGTAAAAACTATAGTCGTAATAATAATCAATGTTGGTAGGCTTTAGACGTTGCAATGTTGTCGATTCGATTGGTCGAAGTAATAGTAGTATTGCGTGGTCAAGTGGTAGATGTCTTGTTCTAGGTTTGGCAGACCGCTAGCCGGTTTGCACAGTAATTTGTATGGCCAATTGCTTGGCCCGTGCTTTAGAGTGAAGTGCAGCGTACTGCACTCCATTTACACCCAATGCGGTAAGTCCACACAAAGCAATACACTCAACACTTGTAATACAGTCAACTTTACTATAAGTAAAGTTGACTTATTGTACTGTATGTAGTACTATTCCAACACTGGCGGCTTTTTATTTGGTACGTACACGTTAGTGTGGTTAACCAATCATTTTTGGTTAGTGTTGAATAGCGGCCTTGTACCCCTTGTCAATTTCAATTGACTTCTATACTGGATTGCATCCAATTACATGCAAATTACTCCCATTTGACCTCTATTGCTCCGTTGCTCTGAGTTTCGAGTTTATCAACTCCCACAAAAAGTTCTTCCGCCATAGGCTTTTGTAAGCCTCTATTTTAACAGTGTTATTTAAATAGATCACTATCATCAATCCCTGGGCAGTTTTCCAGTCTGCTAGTATATCCCTGTCCGCTGTTACATAATTTGAGCTTTCTGAGCTGCCTGTTAAAGTAGCCCCCAATGCATATGGTTAGTCTATTGCTGTTTACAAACCTTTTAAGGCTTCATTTGATGATGCTTTCGTTATGAATTTAGCAGGATTATCCTTGCTATCGATTTATCGGAACTACTTAATTTCCCTCCCTTCGTAGGCTTTAAGAAGTGCCATTACGTCGATTATCAGGTATTCTTCGCTGGTGGTTTCGAGCTTTAAAAAGAATTCGAAGAGATTTTTAGAGTTGATACAAATTACCACCGGGATAAGAGGAATTTTCAGCTACTTAGTGATAAGTTTAAAGGTTTCCTATAGTGCTATACTTATATTAAAGCCTTCCATTATGTATTAGACCTCTGATACTAATACATTTCGTGTAATACTTTTATATTTATCGGAGGTTTAGTGGATTAGATTGTTGATAATACTGAATTTGTCTTCTCATCTGTCTTCATTAACGAGGGTTATTAGAAAGCCGATTTGTAAAGATAAGTCGGTATTATTTACGAAGGATTTATTTGTAAAAATTATTAGCTTCGACTTCAAGAGGTCGATAGGGACTATATTAATTTCGCGGTCTAGATTTTGCATTTGCTACTCTAGCCTTTCATTGAGCTGGTTAAGATCCTTATCCGTTAGCTCTTACACTTATGCCGCAATATATAGGTGGTAAAAGCTTCAGGTTAATATAAAATAACAATATAGCTACCTCAAATACGTTGTTTTAAGTACCGTCAAATCATAGCCTTACTAGTTTTATTGATTATAGCCAAAATAGTACCCTAGCACTTTTGGCGAAAGTTAAGACTAGCATTAACACTAAATATAATGATTAACGATCCATTAAGGTCAAGTTGGCTGCCTTTCGTTAACATCGTTATCAGCTTATGATTTTAATGCTTAAAGTTTTTAATCGCTTGTTATTTTATTTCTATAAAGCCTGTCATTTCAACGAAAAGGGTATCTTTAGTTAACATGCCTATTACATCGAAGTTATTCTTTTGAGTTACCAGTAAGCACAGATCGTATATTAAAGACTTTATCGTTAACCGTAATTTAAAGTACGACTGATAAGTTAGGAACTAGTGAACGCTTACTTTAGCTAATCCGTATAATAGCTTCATATAATGCATTACTGTGCCTAGAAGGCATATGGTATTGATTTCCTATAGTAATTTTTACAGTACGATCTGCTGTAAATTTGTTCTTAAATATTTATAGGTTTACGTTATATTACGGCTATTAAACGTAAACTTGCGTTTAATTTTGGTTAACAAACTTATGATTAGAGCGATTATTAAACGTTATATAATATTCTAAATCGTTAGCGACTATATAAGGATTTGTTTTTTTTCTTAATTACCATATCTTTAA
Organism: Anisogramma anomala; assembly: GCA_038502455.1. Lineage (NCBI taxonomy): Eukaryota > Fungi > Ascomycota > Sordariomycetes > Diaporthales > Gnomoniaceae > Anisogramma > Anisogramma anomala. The sequence goes on along the minus strand of JASMMZ010000008.1, from coordinate 5,818,373 downwards.
GCTATTAAACGTGACGTTTCGTACGACCGCCTCGTGGTCTTACCTTCAATTTTGTAAATAATCAAAGATTTAAACACCGTAATATTTGGGTTTTAAAGATTGGAATAGGTTTTCGGTACGAATTATTCAACCCCTCAAATTAGTAGGCTGTTAATTTCGACTTTGTCACTTTCCTTAAAGGATTTGCCAGATGTTTTGATGATCCCTTAAGTTCGGAGCTTTAGTTCCAGGTTTTCGTTATTCTTTTTTTTCCTATTTACACAAATAGTATTGTAAATGCGGCCGGGTATATATTACTCCTTTTTACCGTTCTTTTCATTCGGAGATCGTTTGCATCGGCAGCGTTTTATCGGCTTATCGAGAACAGTTGGGGGAGGTTCGTATTATCTAGCTCTCTTTATTTAATGGGTTCAATGGTTATTATCTTTAGTAGCTCTGATATAAGGCTTAACCAAAGGAATTCAAAAAATTATAGAGCTATTAATAATTTTAATACCTACTTCGGAGTTTTTAATACTTAATATCTTATACGGGCCTTTTCATTCTCCCGGTTCCCGTTGTACGAATACTTTATTTTATAAAGTCAAAGCAAATATATCGATTAGTATAGGGCTGTTTTTGGTGTTGAGAGCGTTATTAATCTAGCGGCGTACCGATTCTTTTCGCAGTTTCCTTAGATATTTGCTGTAGGCCATAGCACGTTTTTAAGTATTTTCTGAGGGCGGAGATTTACACGTTAGGTGTAAATACGTTTTAAAAACTAGGAGTGTTGGCACTAAGCCGTTAGGACCTATAATATTTTTCAAGCTTTTTCCTGTTATTTATAAGCGTGCCTCCGGATTTGTAAAGCTTTCAATTTTCAACGTAAGGATATTATACGCTCGGAGAAGTAGGGCGAATTCCTTTTTAACCTTTCCAATAATTTAGTAAGCTTTTACAGGAATCCATTTACACCAAATTCCTATTATATTAACATCCTTTTGAAATTCCACCGCGATAAAGTTTGTGTTAGCATCGTAGACGACGATGTTAGGTACACCTATATATGAGTTAATCTATAATATTTTTCATGTTTCCCACGTATTTTTTCCTGAAAGGGACTTTAAAAATTTAACCCTGTAAAAAAAGGTTTCGAAATCAACAAGGTAAAAAACAGACTTGTTATTAAAATAAAACATATCGACGAAAATCTCGTAGTTAAAATCTTTATCGTCTTTTAATGTAAACTTGAATTTCCGGAGGGCTTAGGCATACATTTGACAGTGGTGTCCAAGCCTTTTAATAGCTTTTAGGGTAAATTATTCTACATTGTTATATACTACGGACCTTGTGACTTTCTATAATTTATGAACAGCTAAGTGATTAAGCCACCAGTGTAGTCAATGTATTTCCGGCTTTATTAAGTTTAATGTTACTACTTCCGGGCTTTAAATATGAAACCATAAGTATTTTTACTTAAGGGCGAGTGAAAACCTTTAATCGTTTTTAATTAGCTCGTTAACGTTGACGTTTATGTTAACATCGAGGGTTTTTATATTCTCTAAATAAAGAAAAATAGGGAAAGCGACTTAAAGATGTAAAACGTGATTAAGTTCATAACAATGGAAACTACCATTGTCTCCAATAACAATAATTGTTCGTTTGGGCCAGAACTAACTTTGGACTTATTAACATCGTGACGATTAATATTAGTGGCTGTAATTCTTTCCCTTCGTAATACCATATACTACGAATAGCCTCCTATTTAGTACCTTATTGACTTTATGTTTGGCATAATACCTTCAAACATGTTGTCTGCTTAGTGATCGCGAGGGTTAAAGGTGTATAAAGGGTTAAGAGCTTGATTAGGGTAAAGATAGGGGTCTTTATCACCTAAAAGGTATAAGAAGACGTAGTTGGCTAGTTATCACACCGTATAGGAAGCAGCATCTTCGTGCCATTTAATCTGTTTAGGGGCATTAACGACGTTAATTAACTCGTCGCTTTTAAAGTTTGCGATTTGATCAAAGTAATCTTGTTTAAAAGTAGTGGGGTATTAAGCGTGGTACACTACCTTTCTATTATTACGTTTGACAAAGAGGTGCTGGGTTAACCAACAGCCAGACTAGCTATAGATTTAATATCTTCTGCTATTATTACGACAATAGGGTTAAAGGTTAATAGGTTCGCCTGAATATTGGCCTTATTCGCATTAGCGTGGTTATTATCTCCAGTCTAAGACCATGAGGCTAGACCTTAGGCATTGTGGGCGCCCGTACTTGCGGTCGACACAGTTTACTTCCGTAAGGTCTTTTGCATCTACTTTAAGGAAGTTGCCGGTTTAAGAATATATACCAAGTGAGTTTGGTGTACGTGTAATTACGATAGTAAGCGAAGAACGTAATTAGCTAAAAAATAAAAGCCTTCGCAAGTGGCATTTGGATGCTATAAGGCGTATTCGAACTAGCTAATGCCTGTAACTGCTACCTGTAACTATTTACGAAGTTTGGCTTCGCTAACGTAGGCTTTCCCTATTGCATTTTAGTATAACATTAGATTTCGAATGATTTGATTAAGTATATTTATCGGTATTTCTTCCTCTTTACTTATATTTATTATCGTTGCCTATCTCGTAGTAGCCCAATCTATATGGTATTATATAAGGTGAACGTTGTGTTTGAAGTGAACCTATATGTTATCGTAAAATTCGCGAAACATAATTACTTAGGTTAGGAAGTTTAGGTAGTAGTTTTTAACATGCCCTATAAGGATTCCAGAAAATAATGAGTGCAAACCAGAAGGCGAAACCTCTATTTACTTACAGATATTTAGGAAGGGTATTATCTTCTTGTTGAAGAGGTTATGGTCCTTTTTATCATACCTCTTTATATCGTCTCAGATATAGGTGATGTCTGTAAGCAGTTTGTAATTAATATTAACCATTTGGACAGGTTTTGAAGGAAAGTTACGATAGTTATCCCAGCCTTAAATTTTAATTCCTAACAGTTTAATCTTGAAAGTTTCTGAGGTATAGTGTTTAGGGTAATTGCCAGTTGCCCAACCGAGGGGTAAAATCCTATGATAAAACCAGTAATAGGCTTTCGTGCGTAGGTAAATTTAAATAGGGAAGATTTTTAAGGAGCTTGGCGGTTGTATTGTTAAGGGGATATAGGTACTTAGAGGTTTAGAGAGGCCTGAAAATCTTGCTTAATTGATTGGCGTAAAGCGCCGACATCAATACCTTTAGCCGCGTTAGTGGTCGCTGTTTCGCGCGCCCTACCGCCGCTAAAAGCGTACTCTGCCCTATTACTTAGTGGTGTTAGGTTTCCGAACATATCAACAGGTTTCTTATCATTAATGCGTAAAAAGACTTAACCTAGCTAAAGAGGAAGCGAAGGTCCCTTAGAGCGTGTATGTGGGCGTTAATATCCTTTAACGCCTTTTTCTTTTCCTTGGAGGTTTTAAGGATTAGGGTTTTAAAGGCAGTCTTTTTGCTACGCCAATTCGAAAAGGGTTTCCTCCAATTCCACTGGGGTTTTCTCAGAGACATAAATATTACGGCTTATAACCTCTTTCTTTAACCTGGCCTTAATTGAGCGTTAGATTATCTTTTACATATCAAGAGTCTAGTGGTTAAAAAACTTTCGAAAATCTTGGAAAATGCGGGTGTTGTAGCTATATTCGTTACTGAAATCCATGTTAATGATTTACTAGCTAATGTAGTTATTCAGGTGAGTTTTAATTATGGTTTCCTTAATATTCGTAATTCAGACTTGTTGGTCGTAGCAATTGAAGAAAACTATTTCGAGGTTTTTAATTGCTTTCTTTTAATTAGGGTTGGTAATAGTCTGAAATTAAATATTTGCGGTAGCTATTTTGACGTTTTGACTTGTATATAGCGTGTAAGGTGAGGTACTTGGTAATTTTGGGCGTAAGGAATTGGTGATTTTGGGCTTAGAAGACTTGATGTTTTGGCGCAAATTCGTGTGGAGACTTGGCGACTTGGAAATTTTTCGTGAGGTCGCGCAACGTGGTTCTTTTTACGCGACTAAACGATTTTTGTTGTTTTCGCTTAAAGTAGAGAACTTAACTATTGACTTAATGTAGAGGTAGTGAAAAAGAGTGAAATATGAGTAGAGGTTTAGTGTAAAAGATGAGGTCAAAGATCGTTATTAGTGTATATAATACATATTGAAAGTTGTTTAACATACGAATTTAGTTGTTTTTCTTATAATAGTAACACCCGTAGTAATCCTAACTTAGTAGTTTGCTAATTTTCCCAACTTTAAGACTTCTAATAGTGAATTTTAACGTCTTTAAAAAGTATTAATAAAGATTTCTTAATGTTTTCGATAGTGATACCGTCGCTAACTTCCAAATTGCCGTTAGAAAACTGATGTAACTTAAAAGTCTTCTTTGCTTTCCTGCCGTTGAAAGACTGACGCAATACTAATAGAGGCCTTTCGCATAAATCTTTCCTTTACTCTAACGATCGTTTAACTTAAAGCATAACCGAAAAGTAGCCTTTTCTTCTAATTAGCTTATCTATGCTAAACCTAATAAGCACTGATCAGTGTTGGTAGGCCTTAGATGTTGCAATGTTGTCGATTCGATTAATCGAAGTAATAGTAGTATTACATGGTTAAGTAGTTGATGTTATGTTCTAGGTTTGGCAGACCGCTAGCCGGTCTGCACTGTAATTTGTATAGTCAATTGCTTGGACTGTGCCCTAGAGTAAAGTGCAGCATACTGCACTCGACTTACACCTAATGCGGTAAGCCCGCACAAAGAAATACACTCAAAAATTGAAGTACAGTCAACTTTACTATAAATAAAGTTGATCAACTGCACTGTATATAGTACTATTCCAACAACCAAAGATATTGAATTTATGAAAAATCTAGTTCTTAATTTACTCGTTACTATCTAATTTAATATTATGAATAAGCAGAAATATATTATACGTAATACCTTATTACTTTCAAACAAAATCACCTGAATTATATCGTGAATTACAAAGGTAAATTATTTATTAATGATGACAATATCATTGATAAAGTCTCTTAACATGAAGATATATCTCTCAGCACGGCCTAATAATTAGTCGGCTACGTCTTTTTATACTTTTCAAATAACGAAGACCCCTACCTTTACTCTGATTAAGCCTACAATCTTTCATATACTTTTAACCTTCGCGATCATTATGCGAACTATACGTTCTGAAATATTGAGCCAAATATACGGATAGGAAGGAACTGAAAAGAAGGTTTTTTTCAGTACGTAGCATTGCTAATGTAAAGTATTACTATCACGGATATTAATTGTTAAACTTTTAATAAGAACATAGTTAATTTCCGTACAGGTGAATATATAACGTTATTAAAGACAATGATTATTCAAATTATAATTAGGTTAATTAAATTTCAAATCATTAAATTTTTTCACCCATTTCTCCTTTTTTTAGCAGACATCAAAATATTTGGTGTTAACGTCGGCATTGACATAAATAAATGGATTAAAAACAGCCAGAGGTTTTCCTTTACTTTCAAATGGGGGTATTAGGAACTTTATCATTAAAGCTCAGAATAAACGGTATTAAACTCAATGGAATTAAAATACGTTAATTATACCAGAGTTTTAAATGATTACCCGTTAATAGGCCTCATAAATACCCTAAATTTATAATATATTAAATGTGCAACACTTTTCTTTAAAAGATGTTAAAAATTTTCATCCCCAAATTCAAAGCGATGCATAACCAAACGAAAATTTATATTTATATTCGAAAACAATTAGTATTTCAATTATAAAATCTTCTTTAATTTGTTTCAATTAGATTATAGGACTTCTCTACAGGTTTTTAATATCGTAGCCTCGTTGTACAAAACCGAATGAATTAAATTCCTACTAGCGAAATATACGTAGAAAACGTTGAATATATTGTAAATTAACATATATTAAATATTATACAATGTTAGGTTTATCGATATTGTTACTAACGTTGCCATGACGGAATTTCAGGAAAATGTTAAACCTATAGGGATTTAATAAAGAAGGTACCTATTATGAGCTATGGAAGCATTATGAAGGTCGAGAAATCACACGTGATATTTTATAAATCATAAGATATATTTACGTTAGAGATTGAAAGCTTTATGAATTAAAAGTAACGTCTTCAGTTAATGGTGAAAGGATTGAATAATACTATGGGCCCTAACGCTTTGGTGTTAACGTAGCTAGTTTTTAAAGTATACCCTAGTTTGACGAAGAAATATCCGCTATTAACAAATACCCAGACAAGGGCGATAATGTATGGCAAGGCTTGTAAGTAACTGAAGAAGTAATCGGCATAACTTTAAGTTAATAATCCCTTTAACACTAGAAACTTCGTCACAACAATCGAAATATTTATTTTTCTGTTATAATGTCAATTCATATATAGCGAAAATCAGGAAAATGTGATAATCAATTGAAAATTTTAAGTATCGCTATTCTTTAATTAATTGTAAAAATTTCTATCTATTTTAATACATTCCGCGTAACTAAGATTGAACCATATATTAAGGTAACAAATTATAATAATAAAAATCCTTACACTAAACAAATGAGCTAAAACAAACCTCTTCCTTTTGTACCGATAAGCTAATGAAACCTTGATGACATAGTTAACTATCGAAAAAAAAAATCAAAAATAGATATATATTGGATGATATTTTTAATATTACTTAATTGAACGGGTGTGATAAAGACGTTTAAAACTTGTTTATTTATCTAGAGATAAAAGGCGTTCTTAAAATTTCTGGTAAACTATTGAAATACAACCATAAAAACGAAACGAACAGGATCCTTCAACGAAACGTTAAATAATTTATACCTAAACACGACTTCAACCTTTAAACCCCAGATATTAAGATTTTTAAATCGAAGATTAAACATCAAGTAAAGGGTAAAACCGCGAGGTGATCGTACGAAAAGTTACCTTTAATCGTTTAATAAGACGGTAATAAAGATAAAACCTAAATCTTATACAATCGCTAACAACTTGAAAAATAGCTAGCGTTTGATAATTGTTTTAACAACAGATTTACTAACTTGAGTTACTAAGAAGAATACTTTTTATAGCCGCGATATGATGTAAGCGTATATGTAGTCAATAACTAATTTATGAACGATCGTATTATTGATATTAACATACAAACTCCGTAATAAAAACCATTCGGAAACGGTTATATGATATGTAAAGCTATTTTACGGCTTTGCTAAAGTAGGCGTCGATTAGTATTCAACCTATTAACTGTATTTTAAGTCAAAGCTAGGTATAAAGTCTTTAAGCTACGCTATGTATTTGCTGGTTATGGAAAAAAAGAAATTCGGCCTAAAAGGTATGAAAATTAGCTATACATTTTTATTTGAACTGCTGGATTTATAGTATCAAAATAGCAGACAATTGAAGACTTCAAGTTCTAGAGTTACAAGTCAGTCGCAACTTTGACGAAAAATAAACACTTTAATTTTAACGAATCTTTAATTCATATGCATGGTATTAATGATACAAAGCTTAGTTTCCTGGGGCAGAAACGCTGACTTGACCATAATTAACAACACTAACGTAGCTAAGGCTTAACGATATCTGGAATGCCGCGCCCGTATTAATTATAGTATTACTCTATGTTAACTGAAAACATTATATAATTTATCAATTACAATACCAATATAAAACCTAATGGACGAAATCATTAATAGACAAAAAGAAATTTTAAATTGGCAGATGAAGAATTTTGACCGAGAGATTAATATATTCTCGATTAACTTATCGAAAACCAACTTAATGATCTTTACAAAGGATCTTTTTCGTTAATATAATGAACTTATGGTTACAAATTAGAGTACTCATAAAGTTCATTGACAAAACCAGGGAAAATATCAAATTTAACATAATAAAACATTTAATATATTAAACCCTAATTAAATCAAAAAATAATTACTCGAAACGTGTTAATTTTGAAAGTTTATAATAAAATGATTAGCTTCTATATAGGGATATAGACAAGAAAAATTCTTAATATTATTATCAAACAGTTTGAAATCCCACTTATTCCGGTAGTGATCTGTACCAATTCAAAAACCTGAATCGAATATCTTTCGAAACTTGGAACTACTAGCTAAAAGAGCCTAATAATCAATGTAATTACACTCCGTAAAGCTTACATAAGCAGTAGAATTCGGAAATTCTGATAAATTAATGGAAAAGATTATCCCGCCAATATTGTAACAAAATCTTTACTGAACAAAGCTCATAAAATTTATATAGATAATAATAAGCTAACAATACGCATTGAAGGCGACGTTAACAGGGAACTTGGTAAGGTCAAGCCACGTATTAACGAATAGAGGTGCTCCAGCAAATGAAAAGACTGTTAAGAAAATATAGCCAACGACCGCAACTTCAATAATTGGTAAGACTAAGTTGAAAGTCTATATTAGTTTGTAACGAAAAGAGTATTTGTAGGAATTTATACAGTCGTAACTCGGAACTGTAAGGCAAATGGAAGTAATTGGCGACAATTTGGCTGCGGAATTGACAGGGGTCTGGCCGGTTGAGGAGGTAACAATTTAGTGGTAACTGGAAACGATTGATCGACCACACTAGTGTACGCACACAAAACAAAAAGACGCTAGTTTTGAAACAATAGTAATTGAAATGTAATAAGTCAACCTAATATTCAGTAAAGTTGACTATACTGAATGCAAGTTTAGTTCTTTGTTATGTGGGGATACTGCATTAACTGTAAGTATAGTGCAATATGCACTCACTTCACACTAGAGCACGGACCAAAAAATTAGCCATAAAATTACTGTGCAGATCGGCTAGTGGTCTGCCAAACCTAGAACAATACATTCACCACATAACTAATGCAATACTACTGTTACTACGAACACGATTCGAGTCAATAACGAGGTAATATCTAAAGCTCTACCAATAATATCTTTAAAAAAGTTAATACCTTTGAAAATTCAAAACAGTTAATTAGTGATTTAAAAAAGAACAGGTACAAAACGCGGTGTTCTACTTATTGCTTTCATGGATAAAAAGTTAATAAAAAGCAATTTTAACGTTGAATTTAGCGAATTATTCAGTTCGTGAAATATTGACAAACGTTTCTTTAATATAAAAGAGATATCGAACAGCATTCGTAATAACATTCAATCGTCGTCAATCAACTTAAAACCGTAAGCTAAATTTAGGTTTTATGACTAAAAGAATGGAAACAACCCTTAAAAAGCCGCATACTCAAATACAATGTTCATTTGATAAATTATTCAAAACATTGCATGATATTAAACGCTTTTTCTATCATATGTCATTTAACTTCCCTTGTAGGATCTCTAAAGATCATTATCAATAATAGTCTCGAAAAAAGATATCATGATCAAATTTTAAACAGTTTCAAAGAATTTTTCTTTTTGAGAATTTTATTCAAGAGATATATAAATTCCTCAAATCTATTATGAATCTTGTGGTTGTTGAAAAAATAGCAATTGCAGTGCAGTAAGTGAACTTTACTGTAAGTAAAGTTGACTATACAGACTTCAAATTGAGTGTATTGTTTTGTGTATCTACTATATTGACTAGAAGTTTAATACAGTATAAGCCCACTTGAAACTAGGGTACGAGACAAGCAATAAGCCATTGAAATTTATTTTCAAGCCGGTTAGCGGTCTGCCGAAGCTACAAAAAAAATATATCCACCACTGGACCACGCAATACTTCTTTGATTTCAATCAATCGAATCAACCACTCTACAACTTCCAAATTTCTATCAAAACTAGGCAGTTTTTATTATATTGAACGCAGCTTTATTAAGTAGAAGAAGAAGCTAATTTACGGTTAATATTTACAAAAAAACCAATGTAGAGGAAAGATTCGTGCGAAAGGTCTCTAGAAACTGCGTCGGTTTTTATGGAAGTAATTAAAGAAGACTTCTAAGTTACGTCAGTTTTCACGGCAACTTCAAATCAACAACGGTATCGCTATCTGAAGTACCAACAAAATCTCCAAGGATCCTTCTTAAAGAAAAGCGTTAAATTAATAGCTAAAATTCTAAAATATCATCAAATTAGTAAATTGCTAGGTTAATACTACTACGGGTACAACTGCTACAAAAAGAACTAAGTCTCATAGCGTATAACAATAATAACTTGAGACCCTAATTCTTATGCTAAACTTTACCCTCAATGCTAGATTTTTCCTTCTACACTACTCTTTCTCTTTCCTTAGGTTACAATCCATTGGTGAACATGTCAAAATCGCTATAACAAATGTAAATACCAAGAATCGCCATGCCTCGCTAAAAAAAGCCACGTTGTGCAACTCAACTCCAAATCACCAAGTTTCCATATAAGTTCACGTTAAAACAACAAGTCTCACACCAACCAAAACTTTAAAATAGCTACCACAAACGCTCAATTCCAAGCTGTCACTATATTTCTTAGGAAGAAAGAAATTAAAGCCTTCGAATTTTTCTTCGTTAAACACTTCGATGAAGAAATTTTAAATAAAAGATATTAAAGAGTCCTTAACTAATCAATACCATACCCATTACATCAACTAATACCTTTTTGATACCAGTCACGGCGAAGATTATGGTTGCGACACCCGCTCTTTTCAAAACTAGCGTAGGTTTTTCAACCACTAAACACATAAAATATGGAAAATGATTTAATGTACGGTTAAAGACAAATTAAGAAAAAGGTTACTTCACTGAGGATTTATATTCCAAAAAAAAAAAATTTACATTGAAGCTAACAAAAAGCATTTTCAAAATAGCTCAAAGTGAATACCCCCCTTAGGATCCTAATCCTTAAGGCCTTCAAAGAAAATAAAAAGTCGTTGTGCATCCTTAACGCCCATACACACATGATAGGAGAAATCCCCTCAATATATAGTTAAGTTAGGTCTTCAACCTCTATGCTAGCACTAATTCTTTACACACCGATAATAACTAACCTGTTAATCTACTTATCAGCTCAGTACCTTTACGTAACAGCAAGGAACACGCCCTTATAGACGTCAGAGCTCGTAAAGCAGCAGCTACCAATGCGGTAATCGGAATCGATATTGACGCCATCCATCAATTCATTTATTAAACTTGAAAATTTTCTTAAAATCCTCTCTACCTCCAAATTCTCCTTACCCCTTTAACCTCTCCTTAAAATCGTCAAGAGTTTTGCCAAATTCATCAAATCCCTGAAGCTAAAGCTTCCCAAAACAGGTAAACTTATACGAGCGAGTCCACCACTGATCCTACTATAGGTGTTTACCCTTTCGGTTATACGATTAGTAATTACCCCTATTATCATAATTTGACAGCACCATAATCCACCAGTGATAACTAGGAAAATGACTGCGACCTTTCTATCAGAGCTAGAAAAATGGTTAATATAAATTAAAAATTTCTCACGAACTTCACGAAAATTTTGAATAATATTAAAAAGTGTAAAAGAAAGCTTTATAACCTACTTTATATGGAGATGATTCCTTATTTGAATATTTACAAGTGGATATAAGTTCCTCTTTTTGGATTTTAATCGCTATTTCCTCGAATACTTACAGGTTATAATAGGGATTGCTAACTGATCATCATGATAATAACAAAACATTTCCAAAAGATTTGCAATGATATAAAGATCTATTTTGAATACAACATACACATTACGCAATACCATATTAATTGGGCTTAGACGAGGTGAATCACGATGATAATCAAAGATAAAAATGAAGAAACTTCCATAAATATCCTTAACTAAATACTCAATCAGTTAATATTATACCACCAGGCAATAGAGAAGGCATATTTTGGCGAAGCCGTATTACACGAGTAAGTATAAGCGGTAAATACGGGCGTTTAAAGTTAGAATACGCCTTATAACTACCAAAAATCATCTGTAAAGTTTTTTTTAAACTATTTACTGTCCTTGTTTACGATCTCAATATCCCGAACGCCGAATTCACTTAGTGTATAACCCTCGACTGATAACTTTCGTAGTTGTAATAAAGAAGAGTATGTGATATCGTATTTCATTAATCGTAAATACAGGCGACCCCAGTACTTAAAATCTAGCCGAAGTTCCTAAACTAAGATTTATAGCCATATTGGTGTTAACGACAGCAAAACTTCAACGGACCTGTTGCCAGCTAGAACTATCGTCGTAATAGTGGTAGACTAATGTTGGTTTTATAGTAAACGCGGCTATTAGTTGATTTACTACCCTTATTCAGAGCTTAATGAATAGCAGGTAATGTACTACACCTAATACCCTATCCCTTTTAGCTAAAACTACTTACATTATATCGCAAAATACGAGGGTAAAGAAGTCGCTGTCGACGATGGGGATATATCGAAAAATATTACGTAATATGAAAATACTATTTTTGAAGCGGCTTAGTGAATAGCCAACTATGTTTTCCTATATCGCTTAAGTAACAAAAACTTTTATCTTTACCCTAATCAAACCCTTAACCCCTCTTATATCTTTAACCTTTACGAACGTTATACGGAATACATATTTCAAGGTATTATGTCAAAAATACTGGCAGAAAGGTACTAAACAAGAGGCAATTCGCAATATATGACATTACAAAAGGAAAGTATTACCTCGTAAATTGATTGCTAAGATATTGATAAAGCTAAAGTTAACTTCGACTCAAGCGAACAACTATTGTCACTGGAAACGACAACTATTAAAATTGTTATTGGGCTGATCACATTTCAAATACTTAAATCATTTTCCATATTTCTCTTTTACTTAAAAAAAATTAAGATCTTCTACGTTAACGCTGACGTCAATGCTAACAAATTGGTTAATAATAGCTCAAGGTTTATTTTCGCCTTTTGATAAGAGAATCTTTGATTTTACCTTTCAAGCTTAAAGGTAACGGTGTTAAACTTCAAGAAATTAGAAATACGTTAATTACATAAACATTTTAATAACCCAATCGTTGATATGTTATACAAAATTCTGAAGTCCGTAAGACATAAAAATAGAATGCTTTATTTTAAATAATATTAAAAGACTCTACCACCATGGCCAAACGCATATCTAACCCCCCTCCCAAAAAGTTTATATTGAAAAACGTTGAGAATTTCAATTATGAAATCTTCGTTCATGTTTTTTTTAAAATAACAAGCTTGTTCTTTACGATATTCACTTCGCAACCTCTTGTTACAAAGTCAAATGTTATCAGTCACTATTGGCCAAAGATACATAGAAAAATTTGAGTATATGAAATTTAATAAATTTTATGTCCCACCAAAAGTTATTGTTCACGATATTGATACGAACTTTACGAAGACGGAATTTCAGGAAAATACCAAGATAATAGAAATACAATATAAGGTAGTATCTATTAATACCTACTAGAGCATTAGAAAGATCGAAAATACACACGCATTACTTCTTAAAGCATACGATCCTCTTATGTGAGATATTAAAAGATTTACCAATCAAAAGGCATGGTTTCAGATGGAGTTAAAGGGCTTATATATTACAATAGGCCTTGACGGGTTGATACCAACATTACTGGTCTTTGAAATATATCTTCGTTTAAAGAATAAATCTCCACCACAAATAGTACCTAAATCATAGTTATGGTATACTGTAAAGCTATAAAAAATATGAAAGGAATAGGCATGACCTCAAATCAATAATACCCTTAATACTGATCATGGCCCCACAACGATCGACGTTCTTACTTTACCGTTATAAAGTAAAATTCCCGTATGATTAGAGTTAGGAAAATAGAATAACGGATTGAAATTCTTAAGTATCGTTAACTCTAAAGTAATGATTAAATTTACTAATGGTCCTATAATGTTTTGCGTAACTCGAGTTGAATCTTATATTAGAGCGATTGACGATAACGATAAAGATTCTTAAACCAAATGAATCAGCTAATACAACTCTCTACTCTCGAAATCTACAAGCCTATAAAATTCCGATAACGCGGACGACAATTTAAAAGAAAAAAACGTTAAATATAGGGAATAAATACCGAGTGCTATCTAAAATATTACTTAGGTTAACAGAAAACAAATAAGACTGGAACTTGTTTATGAATCTCCAAGAATGACGCGTTATCAAAACCTCCTGTAAAACCTTTGAAGAAAGCGATAAAATTGAGATTGACAGACTCCATACTCGAGGAATTATAAATTTATGCCTGAACCCAACTTCAACCTCCAAAACTCAAAAATCACGATTTTCAAGTCGAGGATTATCCACGAATTCAATAGAAAAACCATGGGGAAGCCATACGAAAATTCACATTTAATTGCTTGAGAATACGATAATAAACGCAAAAATTGATTTATTACGAAGTCTCTAACGATTTGGAATATAAGTTAACATTTGGTAGTCGTTTTATCAACTAGTTGATTCATCGGAACTGATGGAAGGTTCATCTTTCGGACCATAATACAATTGAAGCGTTTATGTAATTAGAAAATAATCTATAAAATATCGTTTTACTGGAACTACTACAAAACCTCTATAATAAATACCTTACGGGAACAGTCATACGATATATCAAGCTATTATAAGGATTAGCTAAAACAAGTGTCCATTAGGTTTTAACTGATTAGTTGTATTTTAAGTTGAAATTAGGCGTGAAATATTCGACTTAACATCCATTTTGATTAATTATATAAGACCAGAAAACATTTTGACTTAGTAAATATACAAACTGACGATAATATTTTTCATTTAAACCGCTGGCTTTATAGCATCGGAATAAGAAGTTATTAAAGACTTAAGGTTCTGAAACTTTAAGCCGATTAAGATATTGAAGAAATGACAACATTTCGATTTAGACGGATAGTCAATATGCAAACATAATATCAAAAATATTAATACCTACCTCAATTTACGTCAAAAGGGCTAAGTTATTGACTTAGCTCCGATTGAAAAGACTAACGTGATCAAAGCTTAATGATACCTAGAGTGACGCGCCTGTGACACTGATATTACTACTCTATACTCACCAGAGGCATCTTATGACCTATCTATTACGGTAAAAATTCAAGACCTCACGGATAAAAACTTTGACCGATTGAATGAAATCCTGGAGTTGTAAATTAGAAACTTAGACCAGGGATTTACATAGTTTCAATTGACCCGTTAAAAACCAATTTGATGATATTAACGAACGGATACTTTTCTAATACTACAAACTTAACGTCACAAATAGAATTTCACATAACGCTCATTAATAAAGATAAGTCACAAAAGAACCAATTCGATGTTACCAACAACTTGATCCATTAAACCTCCGTTAAGTGCAGGAGAATTACTTGAAACGTTCTAGATTTAAATGTTTAAGCCATGATAGCCGGTTTTGATATAGGCATTGCACTATAAAAAAATATACATCGTTACTAGGCAGTAAATGATTCTTCCTATCCTGGTAGTAATTTGTACCAATTTGAGGAGCCTATTGAAATACCTCTCGAAACCCAGAACTAATAGTGAAAAACGCCTGATAATCGATATGATAGCATTTAGTAAAGTCTAAAAAGGAAAATAGATTAAGGAATTCCAGTAGATGAATGGTAAACACAATCCTAGAAATCCTATCAAAATCATCATCAAACAAAGCGTTTATCAAATTGATGAATAGCAATAAGCTGACTATATGCACTAAGGGTTATATTAATAGGCTACCTAACAGGATTAAATTACGTGATGGAAAATAGAGGTGTCCCAGAAAATTAAAAGACTGTGAGGGAATTAAATACGGCGATATGTTTAATTATCATGATTAAGTTAAAGGCTTATATCAGTTTGTGACGAAAGAATATTTTATAGACATTGATAAATTCAGAATTTGGAACCATAAGGCAAATGAAAGTCATAAGGGTCGATTTTGGTACGACTTGAATAGTAGTTGAACTAGTTGACAAGAAAGTAATTTAGTGGTAACCGGAAGTAATTGGTTGACTACACTGGAGTACGTGAACGAAACAAAAAACAGCCAGTGTAAAATTGTAGGAATTGCAGTGTAGTTAGTCAACTTTACTGTAAGTAAAGTTAATTATACGAACTGCAAATTGAGTGTATTTTTTTTCTTCGTTTACTATATTAACTGAAAGTTAAGTACAGTATACACCTAATTTACACCATGACACACGCCAAGAAACTTTTCATATAAATTAGTGTACAAACCGGCTAAAGGACTGCTCAATCTAGAACAATACGTTTACCACATGAGCACACAATACTACTGTTACTTCGACGAATCGTATCGATAACGTTGAAATGTCTAAATTTCTACCAACAGTAGTTCATGATAATAATTTAATTTGAAGCCTCCATTTTAGCAAAGGTTTTACGGGAAATGGTTATTAACCACGTAATAATAACTATAGTTTCACGATTTTAGCGAAATATTACGTGGAAAACCGTAACGTTTATACTATTGGATAGTTCTTCTCGAGATAGGAACCCTTATTCACTCATATAGTGGCCAGTAGCTCGTTACTAAAGTAATATATAATCTGAAATAACGCAAATCAACTGATTTTGTTCTATTTATCATGTACAAAAAACCAGTCATATTATAAATGAGAGAAAATATAAAACGAGATACGATATTTATATCTTACTAGGTTAACATTCCCATAAGTTATAGAAATTAGGCCTAAGTAGATAACAATAATACATTGGGTAATGAAAAGAATGTTTGAGGCAAAATGAAAATAGGAAATAATGATAATCGGCAAGGAACCTTTTTACTAATAACTTCAAAACACTTACAATATATATTAACTAAAAACTTAGCAAAAAAAGATCAAAGTCAATCTGTTATGAACGGAACACTATTTCCAAGCTTTAAAAAGTTACCGGGTCGAATTAAAGTTCTTATAACTTCTATATCTGATTATAGATTAAAATTACACTCTCTTATTAGAAATCGATAAGGTAATCGGCCAACATAAAATAAACTCCCGCATTAGCTTTAATACTGAAGCTACTCGGAAATTAGATGGAATCCAACAACATAGTTTTGAATTAAGTTGCTATCTGCGCTAAATCGTAAACATGAGCTGTATTCCTTACGACGCGAGAGTTGGGTGTGGTTAACCTAAATAACGCATGAGCCAAAAACAGCTCGCAAAGCGTTTACACTTATTATTATAATATACTTATAGATATCGCGCGCGGAAACATCATCGTTCATAACTTCGCCATATACAATACCACCGTTACTATTACCTCCGAGATGAATTTTTCCATTACTATTATATTAGATACAAAAGTTACAACGAAGTTTATTGAAAAAAAAAACCTAGGATACCTATTAATTTCATTTTTCGAATATAATAAAAAGTATTAACGCGTTTATTATAATATTATCAATAATATTATGGAAGATAGCGAGCTTTATAACGAATTCCTAGGATATTACGCTGGTAGTAACTAATAAAGCTTTCTCAGAATGAAAGAAAAGAAAAAATAATTTACCAATGTTTTATTTCACATTCGGAAGCCAAATAATAACAGTTTGTACCATATTATAGTTGTGATAATAGGGGTAGAACATTGTCATAAAAATATTGGAGCAATTATTACCGCTGCTGCCACCGCGGACTTAATAGGTTTTTTGAACAGCTTGAGAAATTTCTTCTAATAATTAAAAAAATAAAGTTAAATCAATCCTTTTTACATCCATAAATTTCCTATTCTTGCGAAATTTACGTAATATTATAGCATCTCATACCCAACAGCGTAGTTAAACAATGAAAATCTTTACCAGATAGTTAAACGGTTTATGTTTCACTAGTGAAAGGTTAACGTCGTGAAGTTAATTGCTTGCTTCAAAATGAAATTCGGAAAAATTAAAAGTATTGTTTCCATTGGGTAACACAATACAACTCTTAATAGAAAGTAATATGGATGTTATATTAATATTATTTGCAAAATTAATATTCTATACAACTTACACGGTAATAAAATTTCATAAAACAAAAAATCGTTTTAATAATATAGTCGTATTAATAACAAATTGAGGTTATGGGATGATATTAATGAATTAACGTGGTATATTAAATTTATATCCTCTTTTACACATATCTTGTTCATGAGTAACCTGATTCCTTGAGAGATACTCTATCTTTAAGATTTTCATAAACCATTTTTATTAAGCGGTCAACTAGTTCTTTTTATATAGTAAGTATACTTCACAATTAATTTTAAATGCGTGCGTTGAAAACTATTTGAAAACCCTATAGTTCAATTGTAGGTTATCAAAAGATTAGTTCTAAACACTCACCGTTTGAAGATAGCTGGAACATTATCGTAAAAAGCAGATCAAATATTATATGTAATAAGAATATACTAAAAATTCCGTTTAAAGTAGTTAGATACTGTCTATAATCCTCAATAAAGAGGGGGGAAAGGAGAAAGTCTCCGCTATAGAGTGGCTTAACGTACAAGTAATATTCAACCAACCGCTACGTATCTCGCAAGCATACCTTAAATTGTACATCTTTGAAATCAGAGACAAAAATTCATGTTGGCGTAGAATTAGCAAAGGAAGCAAATATGACAGAGCTAACTCACTAGCCAAACCTATGTAGGAACTAGCCTATGAAAACCAAAAACTATTTTTTTTTATTTTGCAAAATTGTTAATAAGTTAATCAATACGTTCAGTTACGTATTTACGGTGGTTGCGTCAAACAATCGCTTTCCATAACCCTTAACAATGCAGGGACTCAGAACAACTACCACCTCTACCTCTTTCCTAATCGCCTCCTCTTTTCCTTCGCCCTCATCTTCCAAAGTAACCTACGCTTACGCCGGCACCAGAATCAGCCTATACTAGCCGCCTAAGCTACCTAAACAATTTCAAAGGGCCTTCGCTTTGGTAGTGGTTATCGCTGCGTATATAAGATAGCGTAAAGTGATTGAACTTTTTACCAATATATAAACAATAACCATGGTTGAATAAATGGCCAGGGGAGCCGCAACGACGGGGTTGGCGGTTATATATTTACATTGATGTTAGGAATAAATCTATTATTTAACTTAAATGAAACTTGACTGAATTAAAGGTATTTTATATACGTTATAAACGTACTTAAAGATTTTTTTTTCGTAAACGCCATTTTAACACTTGCTTATAAGAAGAAAATATACTTCGTATAGAAGTTGCGCGTAGTAGTAAGAGATATAAGGCATGTACATGCAGCTATTAACGCTTCTCTTTTAACCGTAGCCTCAACTTTCAAGATCGGGAGAGAAGGGGGGGGGAAGAGGGATGCGCTTACAGCTTATGACTAACATGAACGACTTATAAAAGGTATAAAATTGAATAAAGATGGTCGAACTATAACAAACAGTAAGTATAACAATGACGCGAGTCTTGGCAACCGTTTATTTTTGAAAGTATGATTATAAAGTTGGTTAATATATAGGTGGCTCAGCTTATGACGAAGTAACAATAGGGTATAAAGCTTTAATATATAAATTGGTAGTACGGGTGATTTGATTATTCCGAAAATACGACTAGAATAACATCAAGAATTAGATCACCAACGCTGTGAATATTTAATTAGATAATGGTAGCATCAGCGAAAGAGATTTAAAAATAAAATTAAATTAAATTTTGGCTCTATTAACTAGAACATTTGTAATTGCTTTTGCTTATAACCGACGAGCCTATGTTACCATTTATAAGAAACTTTAAGAAATATTATGGGTCATTTAATAACGGTGATAGCATCACGTGGTTTAGGTATAAAACTTCATATCCAATACTTAGTAGCTATATACCGTAAATGTACTCGCATATATACACATATATACATACATTAGCTATCTATAGACACCTTCAAAATGGGTATGAAATGTTTCCTAACGTAAAAAGGTACTCCAAAAGAATAGGATAAGCTATAAAAGTATCCTGATCATGGGTATTTTATACCTTTTTGGTATTAGATTGAGAGGATAGCTACTAGGATTTAGATTGTCTACCATAGCGTTTACACACTTTTGGTAAAAATTCCTACCACTATACCTAGTGTAACATTTTTTTTGAAACAATGTACCAGAGAGCCTACATTACAGTATTCTATAATATGTACAATATTCTTGAAGGTATATCTGTATATAAATCGCCAAATAAAATATACTGTTGGTATCTCTTTAGACGTTACAACGTTATCGATTCGATTGGTCGAGGTAACAGTAGTATTGCATAGTGAAGTGGTGGATGTATTGTTCTAGGTTTGGTAGACATCTAGCCGGTCTGTACAGTAGTTTGTATGGCCAATTGATTGGCTTGTGCCCTGGTGTGAATTGAGCATATACTGAACATGACTTGCAGCCAATACAGTAAACTCATACAAAACAATACACTCAACTTGCAGTCAGTATAATCAACTTTACTGTAAGTAAATTTGACCTATTACATTATAATTACTACTATTCCAACACTAGTGGCTTTTTGTTCTGTATGCGTACGTCGGTGTAGTCGAACAAAACTTTCCGGCTACCGCTGAATTACTTTTTTGTCAACTGGCTAAACCCCTATTAATTCCAGTTGATTCTCGTACCAAAATTAGCTGTAATTACCTTTAATTACCCTATGGTTCCGATTCTAAGATTTACCAACTTCTGTTTACACGTTTATCGCTATAGACTTACGCGTACTACCTACCGCTGCTATTGACCTTTTTAACCCACGTGTGTTTAGTTTTCTATCACTCTCGTTAACTTGCGTGGGTTAACTAGGCCACTTCTATTACTACTACCTCTTTATTGTTGCCACTAATTATCTTAACTAACATCCCTATTATCTTAGTATTTTCCTAGAATTTTACCGCCACAAAGTTAGTATTAGTAATGTGAGCGATAACGTTAAGTTGGTGTAAATATATATTAATTTAAAGTATATTGAGCATTCTCTACCTATCTTTCATTAATAATGAATTCAAAAATTGGTCTCGTGAAAAGAAGTTGCAAGGTTAACGACGTCAAAATAGGCTTATTATCTAGGTGAAATACGTTAATAAGAATATCATAGTTAAACTATTTATCGTGTTTTAGTTTATATTTAACTATCCAAGGGGCTTAGACAAAAGGTTAACAATGATAACAAAGTATTTCAATAGCCTTTAAAGTGAATTATTTCACATCTTTGTGCCTTATGAACTTTAAGACTTTGTATAACATGTTTACGACTAGGCAGTTAAAACTCTGGTGTATTTAATGTATCTTTAACTTCGTCAAATTTCAAACCGTTTCCTTCGAACGCAGAAGATTAAACTATAGATATCCATATTTAAAGATGTGGGGAAACCTTAAACCGTTCATAAATAAATTATCAGCATTAATGTTATCGTTGATGCCAGTGGTTTTTATATTCTCCCAATATGAAAAGAAAGAGGTAGTGGATTTAAGGATGTGAAACGTTATTAGCCTAATTATAGTTTAAATCAACGTTGTTCCCAGTGACGATAGTTGTTTGCCTAAGCTGAAGCGAACTTTAACTTTGCTAGTATTTTAACGGTTAATTTCTGTAGTAATAGCGTTTTCCCTCCGTAATACCATATATTGCTAATAGCCATTTATTAAATATTTTATTACTCTTATATATGTTATAATACCTTAAAACGTATGGTTTGCGTAACAATTGCTAAAGTTAAAGTTATATGAGGGATCATAGGCTTAGTTATGATAAAGGGAAGAGTTTCAGACACTTAAGCTATACAAAAAAGCGATATCGGCTAGTTATTAAACCTCGGCAGAATTAATATCGTTATGCCACATAACTCGTTCAGACGTATCGTTATTGCTAGAATTTTCTCTGCCTTTAAAGTTTATGATACAGTTAATATAGTTTTACTTAAAAGTAATAAAGTATTCAAAGTAATATATCACCTACTATTTGAAACGTTTAGCTGGTGGGTAGCGAGTATACTAATAACCAGAATTACCACAAATTCTATACCTCTTCCTACTATTTCGACGATTGTTTTTACGGTAAATATGTCCGCTCGAAGCTTTCTTACGTTGTTGGCATTGATGCGGTTGTTAATTTTCATTCGATGAAATTAGACTAGATCTTAACCGTTAAGGTCGCTCGTACTTACGATCGACGTAGTATATTTTAACGCGGTTTTCTATTTTTTTTAAAAAAAAATATTAGTTTGGGGGTATATACCCAAGGAGTTTGGCGTTCGCTTTATTACAGTTGAAAACGAAAAGCGTAATTGATTAAAAAAGCTTTTAGAGGTAGTATTTGAATGTTATAGAGTGTATTTGAACTCTCTAACTCCTATAATAACTGCATGTACCTGCTCGCGAAGCGTTACTTCGCCAACAGGGGCCTTTTCCATTACTATCTGGTATAATATAAACTTGTTAAACATTTTATTAAACCAATTTATCGGTATTTAATTTTCTATTTTCTTTGTTATTATCATTATGTTCCTCGTGGTGGCCAAATCCATATGATATTGCGTAATGTAGATAACGTATTTAAAGTGGATTTTTATGCTATCGTAGATTTTGCGGAATGTTGTTACTCATATTAGGAAGGTAAGATAATATTTCTTGGCGTGCTTTATAAGGATTTCGGTGAATAGTAAGTGAAAACCAGAAGTAGAGACCCTTATTTATTTACAAATATTTAAAAATGGCATTATCTTCGTATTAAAAAAGTTATGGGGCTTTCTTTTATACTTTTCCGCGTTACTTTAGATTTTTGCGATGTTTGTAAAAAGCTTATAGTTAATGTCAACCTTTTTGACTGGTTTTGGAGGAATGTCACGATAATCGTTCCAGTTTTCGTTTATGTTTCCTAATAATTTAAGCTTTAGAGTCTTCAAATTGCGGTGTTCAGGGTAATTGCCAGTCATCTGACGTAAAGGGTAAAGTCCTATAGTAAAAACTAAAGTGGGATTGTGTGTATAAGCGTACTTATGATGTGAATGGTTTAAAGGAATTTAGCGATTTTGAGTAAAAGGTGAAAGAGTAATACGAACCTGACAATAAAAAGGGTTTTAAGGAACTTAAAGATTCTGTTGAATTGACCGTTAGATAATAGCAGCGTTCATAACTTTTTCTGCGTTAGCGGTTACTACTTTATGCGATTTACGTCTGTTGAAGGCGTACTCTGCGCTGTTATGTGAAGATGTTAAGTTGTGTAATGATCACACTAAATACCCGTGAGTATATAGAAGGTGTCAGAGGGTTTATGTTAGCAGTAAGGTAGCAGAGGTAACAAAAGGTGCAATATCAAGACTGTGTTCGTGCGAGTAATGATCAGAAGCCGTGAGGCTATTCAGGGTAGACTGAATACTTAGATTGACAACTGAAGAGCTATGAAGGAAATACTATCTGTGTGGTGCTGACCGTGTCCTTATATCCTCAATCCTTCATACGTCTTCAGTACTGTATAATGTGGATAGCTTTGATAACCTCCGATCCAACATATCTGACATATCCTTGGCATGTCCTTGGATAGCTTGGATAACCTCATATCCAACATATCCAATATATCCTTGGCATTGACCCTAACCCTGGGTCTGCTGACATAAGAGATGCTCCCCGCCTGATGTGTTAGACTTCAGGCGTCTCAGTGGCGCAGTTTCCTTGCTGGCCTGTTTTCCTGACCTAACCGCTGTCTGGGTCATGACAAGTTGCCGAAAAAATTGATGGGTTCCTGATCGTCAATACGTAAAGAAGCTTAACTTAACTGGGAATTAACGGGAAGTTCTTTGGGACGGATATAAGAACGTTAAGCATTTTTAATACATTTTCTCTTAGGACGAAGATCTTAGAGACATTCCTTAAGATAAGCTAAATCGAAAAAGGTTTCTGTCAGCTTGATAA
The DNA here is from genome assembly GCA_038502455.1 of Anisogramma anomala. NCBI lineage: Eukaryota > Fungi > Ascomycota > Sordariomycetes > Diaporthales > Gnomoniaceae > Anisogramma > Anisogramma anomala. The sequence continues at coordinate 5,794,497 of JASMMZ010000008.1, read as the reverse complement.
AGCTTTTCTTTGGTATATATATCCTCCATCGTTCGAGTTTTGTCTTTAATTTGTATTTAACACCCTTTTAGATATGTCTTTACATATTAATAGTCCAGTTATTAAAGAACTCGCGATACTTACAAAAAGCGTGGTTGTCGTAGTCAAGGTTTCTGTCACCGTTTAATTCGATAATGTAGTAACCAACAAAGTTAGCCAGATACCTTTTAATTGATTTTTTGTTGACACTTTATGTTTTAAGATCTTTATCGTAATAATTCGTTAAGGCAGATCCTTGGACTTTAATTACTTGTATCAGTTTCTAAGTGAATGATATTTTGAAGTTTTAATTGATGTAGAACTTAGCAGGCGAAAAACTTAGTAATTCTTGGTGGTTTCGCTCAAAGTAGCGATTTTAGCGATTAAATTAGCGTAGAGAAAGTAAAAAGAGTAAAGGTTTAGTGTAAAGGGTAAGGTCAAAGGTTGTTTGTTATTGGTAAAAGTTAAAGGTTATCCGTTATGGTTATTTAGCATAAGACTTAGTTGTTTTTGTAGTAATAATATTTGTAGTAGTACTGATTTAGCCGTTTACCCACTTGTCGTTTAAGATTTTTAATAGTAAATCTTAACGCTTTTTAAGAAGGATCTGTAAAGATTTATTAGTGTTTTTCAAGTAACGATATCGTCGCTTACTTTCAGATTGCTGTTGTGAACAAACGCAACCTAAAAATCTTCTCTACTTCATGCCGTTATAGATTGACGCAGTACTAATAAAAGCTCTTCGCAAAAATCTTTCCTCTATCCTAGCCACCGTTATTAGCATCAAACGTAACCGGAAAGTAACTTCTTCTACTTATCTTATTTGTGCTTAATCTAATAACACTGATTAGTGTCAATAGAGCTTCAGACATTGCAACGTTGTCGATTCGATTTGTCGAAGTAATAGTAGTTTCACATGGTCAAGTGGTGGATGTATTGTTCTAGGTTTGGCAGACCGCTAGCCAGTCTGCATAGTAGTTTGTATGGCCAATTGCTTGGCCCGTGCCCTATGTTATAACCCAGACAGAGGTTGGGCCAGGAAGCAGGCCAGTATGCAACACTGCGCCACTAGAAAGCCTGAAGTCTAGAATCAGGCGGGGAACTTCTCTTATGTCAGCAACCCCGGACAGGGAAGGACCGATGGGACCGACAGCGACTCCAGCGGTCCAGTACTGAAGACGGTATGAAGGCACGGATATATAAGGACACGGTCATCACCACACAGATAGTATTTCCTTCATAGCTGTTCAGTTGTCAATCTAAGTATTCAGTCTACACACCTGAATAGCCTAACGGCTAGTGATCATTCTACAGCACGAACAAACATCTTCTTGATATTGCACCTTTGTTACCTCTGCTACCTTATTGCTAACATAAACCCCCTGACACCTTCTATTTACTCACGGGTATTTAATGTGATCATTACACCCTAGTGTGAAGTGGGCGCATACTGTACTTGAGTTGCAGCCAATACAGTAGGCCCACACAAAACAATACACTCAACTTGCAGTCAGTATAGTCAACTTTATTGTAAGTAAAGTTGACCTACTGCCCTGCATTTACTACTATTCCAACATATACATAGATTGTGAAATGAATTAAAGCATAAACAAAAACACGATAGTAAACGCAACTGTGCTAGAGACGTTTCTTCCGTACTCAAATATACGCTGCCAAGCTTACTGCAGGTGTAGGGGGCAAAATCTGGCATGCAGTCAAAGGACAAAAATTACGCGAGACAGAATCCACACCAAATTTCCCACGCATTACCCACAACATGACAAAGGTCACAACTTAAGCTACAAACTCTGACAGATTTCATTTGTGCGAGAGATTGTAGCAAAATACCTTGTACATAGACGTGTATTTCTTCTTTATGTACATTACTCCCTCAAAATAGCCTGTAACTTGCTTAGTACTAATATAATCAGTTCGGTACTTTTACTCCTTTACTAGCACGTCTTTATAACACGCAATTTGAAATTTCAAACCTTTTAATGTTTTAAAGAGTTATTGTCAGTGTTAGCGCTAATTTACAAACCCAATGTTAAACAATATTTTCTATGTTTCCAATGTATTTAAGGTACAATCGGCTAGACATGTACAGATTCGTTTATTAAAGTTACCTTGTTTTCTTAACATTAAAAGGCGGTGTACAAATTAGCGCCTAATCTTTGAAAGATTGTAAGAAAATTGTTATCTATGTAAAAAATTTGCCTTTTATCTTGAACTAACCTTTCTTTTATAACTTGCATTACCTCTATTGCATGAGATTTCATATAAAAGGGGGGATAGTTTTCCAAAAAAAAAAATTTTGTAATACAGATATTGTTAAGATCGCCAAGAAAATTGAACTTGATAAACACTATAACCTTATTGATAATGGCTCAATATATAGGAAATTTAATGTAGGCTTAATCTCTTTTTATTTTGTTCTTTTACTGTAAGAACAAGCTGTCAGCTTACGATATCTATAGTACGCATCTACTGATTACCCTCACGAGGTTTTCTTGTAGTTCGCACCGCAACCTTTTTAACTAATTAGTTGTTGCAAGCAAACTTATAAGGTATAAACGTGTTTTTGTTAAGAGTTGTCGATTGAAAGTGTAGGGTTTGATCACTAGGACGAATTAGGTATAAAAGTATTCAAAAGCAAGATTGATAATGGTGTTGCACCAATTAGAGTTATGCCTCACTGCAACAGGAAAGAAATAATTTGTGGTGCATGAAAGATTAGTATCATTTGACAAGAAGCTAAAAGGGTAGAAAAGTTAATTTCTTGAAGCAATTGGGCAAAACTTCGGCAAAGCTTCGTCATTTCAACGTATGTAAACAATTTGATCGATTGTCTTTGAATTGCTATCTATCATGTTTTTGCATGTTTTGTTGGTGAGTGACGGAGAAAAAATCCCTTTAACACTCTTCCCCTCCCACTCATTTTCTCACGCTCATTTTCACGACAGTTGCTAAGATTACAGTTGTTCTATTGCACAACGATTCTACTATCACTATGCAGATTGCAGCCCTTCTGCTCCCCCTTATCGGGACTAAGCTTGTCCAAGCACTCCCAGAAATCTCCCTTCATGGCACCGACACTCACCCATCTAAGCGCCTCCTGCTGTCTCCACCCTCTCATTCGCGATGGCCCTGGTCCACCGAAACGAACGGGTCTATCGGGTTTAACATGCCGAGGCCGGGACGGCCGAGCCGCCGAAAGACAAGCCCCGGCTTTAAGTCCATGGTTGTCGTTCGAGCCCAAATGTTCTACGAGGACAGCCAAGAATACGCCGGCTACATCCGCGTAGAGGTTGGAACGGAATTCCGCCGAAAGAAATTGCCAAGCGATAAGGACGTTGGGTTCCGCATGATCATAGGCGGCCATCGACACACAACGGGCCTCATCCATCTTACAAAGCATCGTAACTTTTTGCATACCGTGCAGATATCAAAGCAACTGGCTCGAAAAATATATACCAACATAAATCTATATGCACAGCATAACGGAAAGATCTGGGTACAAATACACTACAAATTGGTGGATCGCAACAGCGCTGATGCCTATGGGCCAGAGCCCGACATTGCGGTACCCCAGGACGAGAGTTCGTATCCCCAGCTACTCTATGGCGGAACAGGTACATGAGGCCCTTCTCAGTCTCGTTCCACCACTTTGGGCATCATTTTGCGGAGCCGCGCATCGATTCATCGATGCCTGGCCTCTCCTGGCCATCGGACACGCTCACCGACCTCCGTCGCGGCTGTTTGTGCCTATGGGGTTCCTGAGGATGTCCACGGTCCAAGGGGCTACCCACTATACACTGCCCCAAGCCTGTGCAGCGGCGAGGCCGTCGACGGTCCACGCACCATGCAACAACACTCACTATTCATCGAGCCTTTCAGAGTGCAAGAGTGCGCCAGGGGTACTATCGCACGATCGCCCCTTCACAGTCGAACTGTCGTGGCCGTGTAGGGTCTTGTTGCCCAAGCCACGACACGGTGGCCACACGGGAGAAAAATCAAGCGGACGGGTGTCAGCCAAGGCTGTCAGATGGCCCGGCCCCTGCCACATGCTGACGGTGGAGGCTCGCAGCTGTCGGCTCTGAATCGCGCGGCCTCTTTCTGTCCGCTCGAGGAGGCTTTGCTTTGCAGCTACAGTCGGCCCGGCGGATTTGGGGATCATTTTGTGCTGCACAAAAGCTTGACCGTCTTTGATTTAAGACTCATCCTGGGCGGGCGTTGGCCCTGATATCTCGAGTGGACACGTTCTGCATATAAGGATGTGCCCCATGTCACAGAATCTTTTAATAATACTACCTAATTACGTGTAACCACCGAATATTTAGTACATGTTTATATAATAGTTATATTGAGAATTGTAAGGGTTGTCGTAAATTTTGTTATGAGATTTTCATACGTGAAATAATTGATAGTAGGTGTGGGTAGGGCCTTAGATCGTTGCAACGTTGTCGATTCGAATCGTGGTCGAAGTAACAGTAGTATTGCATTGGTTAAGTGGTGGATGTATTATTCTAGGTTTGGCAGACCGCTAGCCGGTCTACACTGTAATTTGTATAGCTAATTGCTTGGCCCGTGCCTTACGGTGAAGTGCAACGTACTACACTCGACTTATACCCAATGGAGTAAGTCTACACAAAGCAATATGCTCAACTTGCAGTTTAATATAGTCAACTTTACTGTAAGTAGAGTTAAACTATTGCACTACATATAGTACTATTCCAACACTAGCGGCATTTTAGTTTGTACGCGCACGCCAGTATGGTTAACTAATCTTTTCCGGTTACGACTGAATTATCCCCTCATTAACTAGTCAAATCCTTGTTAATTCCCGTTGACTTCAATACTAAATTATATCCAATTACATGTAAATTGATCTCATTTATCCTTAATTGCCCCGTCGCTCCGAGGCCCGAGTTTATTAACTCCCACCAAAAGTTTTTCCACTATAAGCCTTTACAAATCCCCATTTTAGCCGTGCCAATCAAACAGATCACCATTATAGCCTTTACTTTCCTGTCAGTTTTTCAGTTTGCCGGCACATCTCCGGTTGCCGGCACGTGACTTGGACTTGCCAGGTAGCCTATTAACATAGCTCTCGATACGTATAATCAACCTGTTGCTGTCCACAAACCTTTCCAAGGCCTTGTTTAGTACTACCTTTATTATAGTATTTATGGGATTGACTTTACCGTTAATTTATCTGAATTCCTTAATTTCCTTCTTTTCGTAAGCTTTTCGGAGTGTTATTACATCGATTATCAGGCGTTTTTCGTTAATGGTTCCGAGCTTTAAAAGGCATTCGAAAAGGCTTTTTTGAGTCGGTACAAATTATTGCCGGGATAGAAGGAATTTTTAACTACTTATTAATAATATTAAGGGTTTCCTATAATACTATACCTACGTTAAAACCCGTTATTATACTATAAATTTTTAAAGCTAATACGTTTCATATAATTTTTATACCTAACGAAGGTTTAGTAAGTTAGGTTACCCATAATATTAAACTGAGTTTCCCGCCTGTTTTCGTTAACGAGGGTTATTAGAAAGCCGATTTATAAAAATAAGTTGGTATTATTTTTAAAGGACCTGTCTGTAAAGATTGTTTACTTAGCCTTTAATAAGTCGATTAGAACTATATTAATTCTTCGGTTTAAGTTTTGCATCTATTACTCGATTTTCTTATTTAACCGGTCAAAGTTTTCATTTGCCGGGTCTTATATTTATATTGCAATAGAAAGGACGCAAATGCATTCGGTTAGTATAAGGTAGTAATATAACTATCTCGAACACGTTGCTACGGGTACCGTTAAGCATTAGCCGTATTAATTTTGTTAATTATTGCTAAATAATACCCTGGCTTTTTTGGCGAAATCTAAGGCTGGCATTAATACTAAGTATGCGAATTGACGATTTATCAAAGTCAAGTTAACTGTCTTTAGTTAACGTCGTCATCGGCTTGCAATTTTAAAACTTGGAGTCTTTAATCGCCTGTTATTCTAATACTATAAAGCTATCTATTTTGACAAAGAGGGTATTGTCAGTTTGTATACCCATTACGCCGAAGTCCTTTTCTTACGTTATGAACAAGAACAGACCATATATTAAAGATTTCATCGTTAACCGTAATTTAAGATACAATTAGTGTGTTAGAAACCAATCAACGCTTACTTTAACTAATTTATATAATAGTTTGATATACCGTATTACCATTACTAAATGGTAAATAATACGTAGTTCCTATAGCAGTTTCAATAGTACGATCTTCTATAAATCCGCTGCTTATTATATATAGGCTTGCGTTATATTACGGCTAATAAATGTAAACTTACCTTTAGTTTTGACTATTAAACTTGTTACTAAAACGATTATCAAACGTTGATAAAATTTTTTAATCGTTAACGATTACGTAAAGATTTAATCCTTACCTTTATTATCGCATCCTTAAGCGATTAGGCGTAACCTTTCGTACGGTTGCCCCGTAGTCTTACTCTCAACTTCGTGGATAATCTTCGACTTAAAAATCGTAACATTTAGGGTTTAAAGGTTAAAATCGGGTTTCAACACGAATTATATAACCTTTCCAGTTATCAAGTCGTTAATTTCTACCTCATCGTTTTCTTTAAAAGGTTTGTTAAAGGTTTTGATAATTCATTACGTTCGGAGCTTTAATATTAAGTTTTCGTCATTCTTTTTGTTCTATTTACCTAAGAAATATTGTAGATACGGCCTGGTATATATTCCTCTTCTTTAATATTCCTTCTTTTCGAACATCTTCTGCGCTAACAGCGTTTTTTCGGCTTGTTGATAACGGATTAAGGAAGTTCGTATTAATTCGGTCGTGAAATTTACAGGTTTTTATCGTTAATAACCCTAATATAAAGCTTAATCTAAATAATTCGGAAAAATATAGAACCGTTAATAATTTTAACAATCATTTTGGAATTCGCTATACTTACTATTTTGTACAAGCCTTTTCATGTATCCGGCTCCCATTACACAAAGACTTTCTTTTGTAGGCGCAAAATAAGTACGTCAATTGTTATAGGGCCGTTTCTATTGTTAAGGGTATTATTATCTTAACGGCGTGTCAATTTCCTTCGTAGTTCCCTTAAAGCTTTGCTGTAGGTCGTAACGTGTTTTTAAGTACTTGCTAAAAGCATTCACTCGTTAAGTGTAGACACTCTCCAAAAACCAATAACGTTAACACTAAGCCGTTAAGGCTCACAATGTTGTTCAGGCCTTTCACCGCTATTTAAAAACGTGCCTCCGAATCCGTAAAACTTTTAATTTCTAATATAAGGATATTATACATTCGTCGAAGTAATACGTATATCCTTTTCATCTTTCCAATATTTTAGTAGGCTTTTACAGGTACCTATTTACACTCCATATTTATTATCTTAGTATCTTTTTAAAATTTTGTCGCCGTAAAGTTAATACTAATATCGCGGACAATAATATTAGGTGAACCCAAATACATGTCAATTTATAGTATCCTTAACGTTTCCCCGTATCTTTTATAGAAAAGAATTTTAAAAACACAACTTCGTGAAAAAAGGTTGAAAAGTTAACAAAATGAAAAACAGGCTAATTGTCTAAGTAAAACACGTTAATAAATATATTGTAATCAAAATCCTTATCGTCGTTTGGTACAAATTTTAATCTCTGAAATATTCAAATATATGTTTAATAATAGTGGTAAAACCATTTAATAACTTTTAAAACAAAGTATTTCATATCTTTATACCCTATGGATATTAAAACTTTATATAACCTGTTGACGACTAAGTAGTTTAAACGTTGATATATTTAATGTATTTCCGACTCCGTCTAGTTTAATACCATTACTTCTAGACCTTAAAGATAAAATAATAAGTGCCTCTATTTAAAGGCGAGAGGAAACCTCTAGCTGTTTTTAACCAGTTCGTTTACATTAAAATCGACGTTAAAGCTAAGGTTTTTCATATCCTTTGAATAAAGGAAAAAAAAGGTAAGAGACTTAAGGATATAGAATGTAATTGTTCCTATAATAGTTTAAATTACTGTTATGTCTAGTGACGATAGTTATTCGCCTAGGTTAAAGCTAACTTTAGCTTTACTAATATCGTAATGGTTAATCTTAATAACTATAGTGTTTTCCCTCCATAGTACCACGTATTACGAATAGCTTCCTGTTAAATATCTTATTTCTCATATGTTTGGCATAATACCTTAAAACGTATGGTTTGCGTAACGATTGCAATAGTTAAAGGTGTATAAGGGGTTAGGGGCTTGGTTGAGGCAAAGGTAAGGGTTTTTACGACCTAAAAAGTATTGAAAAACGTTGTCAGCTAGTTACCAAGCCGCGTCGGTAGCAATATATTTATTCTACTCAATTTATTTGGGGCTATCATTACCGTATATTGATTCATCACCTTAAGAATTTACCATTTAACACAAAAAATGTTATTTGAAAATAATAGAGTATTCAATATAATATATTACCTTTTTATTATTTCGTTGAATGAGGGGGTGCCGAATTGACTAGCAGTTAGACTTACTACAAATCCAACATTTTTACCTCTATTACAACGATAGTGTTTGCGGTTAACAGGTTCGTCCAAATTTTGGCGTTATTAGCGCTATCATGATTGTTATTTTCAATCTGTAACTAGTACGTCAAACCTTAGGAATTAAGGGCACCGATAACTGTACTTGTGGTCTACGTAATTAATTACCATGATTTAATTTTTATCCATGTTATGGAAATTGCCGACTCGAAGATTTAAATTAAATGAATTTGGTGTACGTGTTATTATAGTGGTAAGTGAGGAACGCAACTAGTTAAAAAAGCCTTCGTAAATGTTATTTAGACGTTATAGAGCGTATTTGAACTCGTTAACGCTTGTAACTACTGCCCGTACCTGCTCGCTAAATATAACTTCGCTAGATTATGCTTTCTTCATTTCTTTCTAATATAACATTAACTTGTCAATCATCTGATTAAATATATCCATCCATGTTTCCTCTTTTCTTTTTCTAGCTATTTTCGTTACCTATCTCGTGGTGACTCAATTTGTATAGTATTATGTAAAGTGGACTTCGTATTCGAAGTAGCCTTTTATACCGTTATAAATCTTGCAAAATGGAGTAGCTTGAGTAGGGAAGGTCAGGTAATAGTTTTTAATGTGCTTTATAAGGATTTCAGGGAATGATAAGTTAAAACCTAAAAGATAAACCTTCATTTACTTAAAAATATTGAGGAATGGCACTATCTTAATGTTAAAAATATTATAGGGCTTTCCGTCATACTTTTTTACATCGTTCCAGATCTTAGCGAAGTCCGTAAATATCTTATAGTTAATGTTAACCATCTTAATAGATTTTAAGGGCAGATCGCAATAGTTATTCTAGTCTTAATTAGTATTTCCTGACAGTTTAAGCCTTAAAGCTTCCGAGATATGGTATTAAGGGTAATTGCTAGTCGATTGGTTTAAAGGATAAAGTCTTGAGGTATGACCTGTAGTAAGTTTTCGCGTATAGGCAAACCTGAAGGAGAAAGATTCTTAAGGGACCTGTTGATTAAATTGCTAAAAGGAGATAGATAATTCAAATTTCCGGAAAACATGACGATCTTGCTTAATTGACTGGTATAAAGCGCCAACGTCAATACCTCTAACCGCGTTAACAGCCCTTGTTTCACATACTTTGCCACCGCTAAGAGCGTATTCCGCGCTATCACGTAAAAGTATTCGATTGCCAAACAGGTTAACAGGTTCCTTATCACCAGCGCGTAAAGAGGCTTAACTTAACTAAAAGTAAAGGGAATTTCCCCTAAATTGCGTATAAGGGTAGTGAGATTCCTTAACACCCTTTTCTTCAGGGTGTGGGTCTTAAGAACATTCCTCAAATTTGGTCAATTTGAAAAGGGTTTCTGTTAACTTGGTAGGGTCCTTTTTTGGTAAATAAATCCCTCGGCATTTAAGTTCAGCCCTCAGTTTAAATTCAATACCTTTTTGTATCTTCTTTCACATATGAATAGTCCAATCGCCGAAAAAGTCACGAAAGTTTCAGAAAGCGCAGTTGCCGCAGTTAAGTTCTTCGCCACTGTTTGGGTTAATGATGTAATAATCAATGCAGTTGACTAAGTGTTTTTCTTTTAAGTCTTAATCGACATCTTATCCCTATAGGTCTTTATTATAATACTTTATAAAATTAGATCCCAGGGCGTTAATACCCTTTTAAAGTTTTAGGTTAGGTGCTATTTTAAGGATCAGGCTTGTATAGAACATATAAGGCGTGTAAGGCGAGGAACTTGATAATCTTAGGCGTAAGGCCTTGGTGTTTATATGTAAAGTTGTATAGGAACTTGATGACTTGGTAATTTGACGTAAGGTTATGTGGAAACTTGGCGAGTTGATGTTAGGTCGCGCGATATGGCTTTCTCAACGCGACTTAGTGTTTTTTTAGTATTTTCGCTTAAAGCAGCGATCCTAACGATTGAATTAGCGTAAGAGAAGTGAAAAAAGTAAAGTAAGGGTATAGGTTTGTTATAAAAGGTAAAGTCGAAGGTCGTTCATTAGTATTAGTTGTTTGACATATGGACTTAGTCGTTTTTCTTTCAGTAATCACACACGTAATAACACTAAATTAGCCGTTTGCCAACTTAACAAACTTTGAGACTTCTAATAGTTAATCTTAACGTCTTTAATAAGATCTAGTAAATATTTCTTAGTGTTTTCTAATAACGATACCATTGCTACCTCTAATCTTCCGTAAAGGTTAACGAAGCCCAAAGGTCTTTTTTACGTACTACTGTCAAAACTAATGAAATAGTAAAGGCCTTTCGCAAGAATCTTTCCGCTACCCTAATCGCCGTTTAAAGTAAAGCGTAACAACCGGAAAGTAGCTTCTTCTTCTACTTAGATAATCTGTACTTAACCTAATAAGCACTAATCAGTATTGGTAGATCCTTAGATCGTTACAACGTTGTCGATTCGAATTGTGGTTGAAGTAACAGTAGTATTGCATTGGTTAAGTGGTGGATATCTTGTTTTAGGTTTAGCAGATCGCTAGCCGATCTGCACTCCAATTTGTATGGCTAATTGCGTGGCCTATGCCCTAGGGTGAAGTGCAGCGTACTGCACTCGACTTACATCCAATGGGGTAAGTCTACGCAAAGCAATACACTCAACTTGCAGTTCAGTATAGTCAACTTAACTGTAAATAGAGTTGACCTACTGCACTGCATGTAGTACTATTCCAATAGTGGGTGAATTTGAAGTGCTAATATACCTTTGGATTAGCTTATATTAAGAAATTATAATTGAAATTCCATTACAAATAAAATACAGTATGTGTTGATAAGCCTTGCTTGATAGGCCTTTAGACGTTGCAACGTTGTCGATTCGAATCGTGGTTGAAGTAATAATAGTATTACGTGGTCAAGTAGTAAATGTATTGTTTTAGGTAAGGCAGCTTGCTAGCCGATCTGCACACTAATTTGTATGGTCAATTGCTTGACCCACAGCCTTGTATGAATTGGGAACATACTATACTTGATTCCACAGTCAATACAGTCAAGTTACAAAACAATGCACTCAAACTACACTCAGTACAGTCAACTTACTCAATAGTACAGTTTGGTAACTGCACTGTAATTACTACTATTCCAACAGTATGTATATATTTAATTCGAGTTTATTCAGGAAATGTACTATAGCTTCTTTATATAAAACTTTTTGTTATGAAATTTATTCTACCTTATAATTATAAATAATAAATTACTAAACGTATTATTGAAAGGTTCTTAACTCGAATCTGATAACAATCCTTTTTTTCAATTTCTCCATAAAGTTTATAAACAAATCGAATATTTTTAAGGTGTATTTGACTTTTACTATGAAGAAGTAGCTTTAAATACTATGATTTAATAATCAGAACGGTTGAATTCAAATTTATAGTTAAAGATTTTTTTTTTCGTAGCAGTATTCTTTGACTGTTTTTATGTTATTATTCATTTCTATACTATTCAATATTGATATTCATGCTACTAGCTATTTTAACTAATTAGTTTTTTTTTGTTGTTTTTTTATAATTTTTCCCTTCTTTATTTGTTAATAAGCCTGAATATTTTGAATATTTTCACTATGTTAATTCAATGTGTAAAGTGCGAACGATAAGCTTCGTAACTCAAGCTATTGATTCGTCTTTGTATTATTGATATAAAACTTAAACTAAATAATCATTTATAATTTCTTTTCATTTTAGTTATACATTCTATATATACACTCCTTAAAATTTAGCAATATTTCCCAAATTATTACTAATAATCAGCCTCATATTTTAAGTATAGCTAAAATAATTTCCAAAAGAATATTGATTATCACCCACTAACTATTTAATATTTTTTAATATAATACCCTTCCTGATTGCTAAATTTGTATCAAAGTTTATATTTTCGTTATAAAAGTTACCATCAGAATTCATAAACTAGGTTTTCTAAAATCGATTAATCCATTATCATCATTGTAGAATTCTATTAAAATTAATAGATCCTTTTTTTTTAATGAACGTATATTATAATTTATGATTTCGTTGATATTAAACGTTATATATTTCATAGGTCAGTGTTCAATACGTATTGCGAGTAAAAGTAGTAAGAATTTTATTTATTATTCCTCCTTAAAAACCTTTCCATTCGTTTTTGCAACCGTAGCATTCGTATAATGTGGTTTTATTACCTATTATTTAATCTTTAGTTACAGGTTTCAAGATGTAATTGAAGGGGATAACACTAGTGTTACTGAAGCGTAGATTTAGAAAAAAATATTGTTATATTTTCACATTTTTTTTTTCAATGGTTTAATTCGTTATTTTGTTTTTTTCAATTCTGTATATTCAATTACTTTCATTCGAGTTGGGTAACCTCAAATGCATACCTATTTTGTGAAGTCCCAAAACTTGAAAAATGATTTTATTTTCAAATAGCCACAAACTAATAATTCCGTTTTAAGTTATTATATAATAAGAGACTTTTAAAATTCTATCATTCATAATCTGAATCTATGGTTTTGTTTTTAAATCATTGTTCTTACGTGTTTTAGACTTAGATCAATCGATTTTACTTTAATATTGAAATGAGGTACAGATTAAACGTTACGTAACATTATGTTACGAAATCTGATATTATAACTTTATTAAAGACAAAATCAAGTGAAGTAATATTGTTAACAACGATAGAACTACTTTGTCGTTAATATATATAATATTAATATTATTTTCAGAATCTGAGAAGGAATTAGATTTGTAGAATTTGTTGTTTTTAATACTATATTTTCGTAAGTGATTGACTAGAATTCGAAATTCATACAATTTGTGAAGTAGGGTCTCGAGGGTAGTATAGATGATATTACTACTTTTGGATATTTATTAGCGGTTAATTCGAGTTTCTTAACATCATTATTTTAGGTATTATTAATATTATGCCTTAGTATCATGGCTTCAAAAAACAACTTTTACTTAAATTTGTAAATAGATTTTTTACCCAAATTATTTCTTATCATTTGTTTCATATTACTTAGTTCTCCTTGAACCTTTTTTTGTTATCGTTTGAAAATGTATCATTTCAATTTTTTAAAATGAAATTATATTATGTATTAGCATTTTTTAAAAGTATATATTATGAAGTATTGAAGCGGTTATTCGAAATTGATCTTTCAGAAAAGAGGCCTACCTTAAACCATAGGTTATTTAATACTGTAATCCATATATTTATAGTTATTGTCAAGTCTTCATTTCATCGTAAAAATATGATTTTGGCTTTGTTTTCATTTATATTTTTGGGTTTTTGTTAGATAGATTCATTTTTCCCATCAATTCTTCCTGGATTTTAAATAAAAAACGTTTTTCTTTGAATACGTTGGATATTTCCTAATTAATATAAGGTTTCAATTGCCGCAAAATACGAACTAACTCAGTTGTTTTCAAGTATATTCGGACTGTAAATTAAGAATAGCGTTGGATATAATTCATTGATTCAAATCTTTTGTATATTTTTACGAAAAATATTACTTATAATTATCGAAAGACTTATTTATTGTTATCTATCAAAACCAATTTACTGCTTGATATATCGGGTTTTGTAACTATTAAACTTCCAATTTTGATACTACATTCTAGATTTAAGAGTTTTTCAATCTAGATAGCTTACAAGATTGAGATTTGAACAAATGTCTTACCGTTTCATTAATCGGAATCCGATCGGTAGATATTAATTGATAATATAACAGCGCTTCACTTAATATTTCCACTTGGAAAATTGTTATGCCTTAAACATTTTCAAATAAGACAGAGGATATAGAGATTTAGTATGAAAATCAGTTTTCCTTCATATTAAATAAAATTTAGCCAGATTGATTCATGGCAAAGATACAATTTACAAAAGTTCAATATTTTATGGATGAGTTTATTAATTTACATTAGCGTTTCAAAACGAAAACAGGATTCTGTAAAGATTGAAATTGATTTCTCAAAACAAAAATGAATGTTCAAAGAGGTAAATATATATCTACACAAACAAGTAGATTTTATACCAGTAGGTTTTCCATTATACAAAATCACGGACTTGAATAAATTAATTATACTGAATAATGAACCCAAATTTTGAACCTAATTTGTTTCTGTATCTAAACCTAACTGTAAGGTTGATTACAACCCTTTTTCTTCCTAATTTATATTTCGTTGGTAAATACTCTTAACTATCGACATTTATCATAAACTAAACTTTTGAGAATACATAATTCTAATATCAACGTATATAATTTTCATTTTATATTCGTATTTATTCATTTGAATCAATGGTAATAAATTAATAAATTTAAGTCGTAGCATATAATGCAATCTTTATATTGGAATAGTAGCAATTGTAGTATGGTAAGTAAACTTTACTTACAATAAAGTTGAATATACTCACTGCAAATTGAGTATATAATTTTATGGGTCTACTTTATTAGCTGCAAATCAAATACAGTATGTTCCCGCTTCACACAAGAGCACATGCTAAGAGATTAGCCATACAAATTATTGTGCAGACCAACTAGCGTTCTGCCAAACCTAGAACAATACATGCACCATTTAAGAATTGCAATACTACTGTTACTTCAACCAATCGAATCGACAACGTTTAACATTCGAAGTTCTATCAATACTGACGAATATTTATTAGCTTAAGCATAGATAATTTCAGCAGAATAAGAAGCTATTTTCGGGTTGTTACGCTTTGTTTAGGTAAGGTAAAAAGAATACTTCTGCGAATGGCCTTGTCTATTGTATCAGTATTTACGGCAGTAAGTAATGATCACTTTTGGATTGCAACAGTCTTTGCGATAGTTGAAAAGTGGTGACGGTATCAACATTAAAAATACCAAAAAATCTTTACCAGATTTTTCATGAAGAAAAACGTTTGGATTAACCGCTAAAAGTCTCAAAGTTCGTTAAATTAACAAACGGCTAAGTCAGTAATACTGCAGACGCTGTTACTTTAAAAACTAATTAGTTTTACGCTATTCAACCATTAACAATAAACGACACCCTACCTTATCCTTGATACCAAACTTTTCTCTGAACACCAAACCTATCCCTTTATACCACTCTTTTTCCTTTCTTCACCCCTTAAAATCGTTACTTTAAACGAAAACACCAAGAACAGCCAAGTTACATAAAGAAAGCGACTTCGCGCGACTTCACGTTGAATCTTCAACTCTTTATACGAGCTTATGCTAAATTACCAAACATTAAGTCTCACATTAGTTAAAACATTAAAATAGCTACTATAAACGCTCACTTTCAAGCCATTGTTGACCCTATTTAGAAGGAGACAATGTAAGCTCTCGGACCCTTTTTTTCTTCAAGGATTACGATGAAAACCTTTGGGGATGAAATATCAACGAAATCATAACTGAAAAATATCTGGTTAACTTCGTCAGCTACTATATTTTCGACCAAAACAGTAGCGAGTTAGATCGTAACGAAAACATCTGAAACTTTTCGTATATTTTTATATCATTAGAGACTTTATACATGAAAGTTAATCCAAAAAGGGGTAAAGAACAAGCTAAAAATAAAGCTTATTTGTTGACGAGTATATGTGCTAGAAAAGAGCTTTATTAAGTTAGCAAAGATTTTTTTCGAGTTGGCTTAACTTAACGAATGCTCTTAATACTTACGTGTCAAAGAAAGGGACGTTTATAATATTTAGCGCCTTTACAAAAGTTTTAAGGGACCTCCTTTTGATCATTGATTGAATTCAGCTTTTGACCTTCTAGTTAGTACTGATTTTTTTATATATTGATGATGAGGAATCTTTTGATTTATTCGACAGCTTAGTACCTTGATGTGATAACATGGAATATATTTTTAATGGCAGAAAAACGCGTAAAGAAATAGCTTTTAACACGGAAAAAGGTATTGACATCGATATAATTCACCGGTAAATTAAGTAAACTCGTTAAACCCTTCAAAATATTCCTTACGCCTATATCCTCTTTACCCCTAAATCATTTCTTCAGAATCGCCAAGTTACGTAAAATCGCCCAGTCCTTCCAAGCGAAACTTTCCAAGTTAGGTATGCCTATACGCGCGAGCTTACGAAATGTTTTATTATAGGACTTTAACTCTCGAGCTAGGCGATTGGTAATTACCTCTATTATCGCTACTTGAAGGCTTTAAAGTTTAAATTAACGGCGGAAAACACTATCAACGACTAAAACGACTATTGTAACCTTCTACACAAACTATTTAAAATAATTGATATTAATTATGAACTTTTTACGAACTTCGTAAAAACTTTGATTAACGTAGAAAGGTATGACAGAGAGCTTTAAAAACTTTTAAACGAAAATATAATACACTTTTTGAATATTTGTAATTAAATAGAGGCTTTCCCTTTTAGTTTTCATTTACCTTCTCCTGGTAATTTTCTATGCTACATTAACGATTACTATGTAACTTTCCCAAGGAAATTAAAAACCATTTACCAAACTTATAGAAGTATAGAAACTCATTTCTAATACGACGTCCATCTTATATAATACTATAAGGATTGGGCTATAACGAGATAAATAATGATAATAGTTAACAAAGAGAAGGAGAAAATACTAATGAATGTACTTAAATAGATGTTTAAAAAATGAATGTTACGCTAATAAATAATTGAAAAGGCGTATATTGGCGAAACTACGGTTCTCAAATAAGTGCGAGCAGTAATAAAGGGTGTAAATGAGTTTAAATACGCCTTATAACGTTTAATTCCGCCTATGAAGGCTTTTTCAATAAATTATGGTCTTTGATTACAATCTTATTAACGCATACACTGAACTCGCTGAGTATATACCCATAAATGAATGATTTACAAAATATAAATAAAGACTACATATTGGAATATTACGTCGATCCTTAATATAGGCGGCCCCAACGTTTAATATCTGATCTAAAACCTTTGATTTGGACGTTATAAATACTAGCATCAATGAGAGTAATATCCAAGCAGATATATTAACTAAAAAACCCATTATGGGGATAGTGACAAATGATGTTAAATATATAACAAGTACGGTTCTGAATTGACTCATTACCTTTCAGTCTAACGTAATAATAAACAGGTAATATATTACACTCAATACCTCACGATTTTCTTGCAAAATTACCTGGATTACATCGTCAATTACGAACATAAACAAACTATTAAATACGATAATATTTTTAAACGAACTACGTAATATAAAGACACTACTCCTGACAAGGCTTATTAATTAGCCGACCAAGTTTTTCTATATCTTTCAAGTGGTAAAAACCTTTACTTTTAATCTAACTAAACCCTTAGCTCATTATATACCTATAAATTTTGCGATCAATACGCGAACTATACGTTTCAAAGTATTATTCCAAATATAGGCATAACAAGATACTTCATAAAACGCTATTTGTAGTACATAATTTTACAAAGGTAAAATACTATTTCTACTAAAATTAATCGTTAAAACATTGGTAAATTTAAAGTTAACTTTAGTTTAGGTGAATAACTATCGTTTTAAGAGATAATGATTATTTAGATTATTTTTAGGTCGATCATGTTCCATATCATCAAGTCTATTACCTCTCTTCTTCTTTTCCTGGAAGATATAAAAACCTTTCGACGTTAACGTCAACGTGAACGTTAATAAGTTGGTTAAAAACCAGCAAAATTTTTCCTTTGCTTTTGAATAAGGATATTTGTGGTTTTATTTTCATATCGTAAAGGTAACGGTATTCAACTTAACAGAGTTCGAAATACGTGTATTATACCTGTAGTTTAATTACCAAGCTATCGTTGAATGATACAAAGTTCTTAAATCCGCAGGGCATAAAGATGTGAAATATTTTGTTTTGAAAGCTACTAAGAAGCGTTACCACTATTGTCAAAAATTTACCATAATCGGTTTCACATTGAAATTTATACTAAAAAACAACAAAAACTTTAATTACAAAATCTTTATTAATGTAATTTTTTTTTTAGATAACAAGCCTGTTCTTCAAGTTATTATCTCCGAAACTTCTCTTTATGGAGCTGAATTCGTGAAATATTCATTAGCGAAAAAGACGTAGGAAAAGTTGAGGATATTGTGGATTAATAGGTACTTATGTCCACCAAACGTCGTCGTCCATAATATTGGCACTAACTTTGCAGGGGTGGAGTTTTTACCAACCTTTAAGATAATAGTAATACAGTATAAATAGGTGCCTATTAAGGCTTATTGAAGTATTGGAAATGTCGAAAGGTCATACGCGTTACTCCGTAAAGCGTAAAATATCTTCATATTGTGAATTGAAAGCTTCACAGATTACAAAACACGTTTGTAAATGGCGGTGAAGGGTTTGAATAATATTATAGGCCCGGACAGCCTAATATCAACGCTATTAGTCTTTAAAGCGTATACACGCCTGAAAATTAAATCCCCGCTATTAACAAGTAATCAAAGAAGAATTGTAGCTTATGGTAAAACACTAAAGGAATTACAGAAATGATCGGCACAGAGTCAAATCAATAATACCCATAATACCAAAGACAATCCTACGACGATTGATGTATTTTATTTACTATTACAAAGTAAATTCTTCGTATAGCGAAACCCAAGTAAATAGATGAGCCATTGAATATTTGAAATATTTCCAATGTTTTCATAATCATGAAACTTAAAAACATCTCCGCAACGTTTCATATAATCTAGGTTAGACTCTATATTAAATTAACTAGTGATAACGACAAAAACCTTTCAGTTAAGCGAATATGATGATACAATATATTTTTTGTGATCGATAAACAAAGAGAACGTCGCCAACACGAATGAATACCATAGAAAAAGAATTTTAAGGACGAGAAATATAAACTTAGCAGGATTTATAATTTTTGGTGTTATTAGGAGGGAAAGAACGATTAAAACTTAGTTGTAAAGCTCTAGGCATAAGACGTTATTAAAACATTTGGCAAACCTTTTTAGAAAAGTAATAGGGTCTAGATTAATGAATACCTAGCTCAAAAAGTCGTATAATTCGTATTGAAAGACAATTTCAATCCTTAAAACCCAAATATTACGATTTTTAAATCGAGGATTATATATGAGATTAAGGGTAAAATTATATGGCGCTCGTACTAAAATTGAGGTTCAATCCTTTAATATTACGGTAATAAAGGTAAAGAATATATTTTTATATAATATTCAACGATTCAGAAGATTAATGAAAGCCTAGTAGTAATTTGAATAGAAAATTTGCTAGCTAAAATTAAATGGATTTTTATCCTCAATATTCATAATATAATATAGATGTATACATGGTTGATAATTTATTTATAAGCGATTGTATTGTTCAAATTACTATGAGAATCACAAGGTAAGTACTGTTCTAAAACGGTAATATTATATATTAAGCTATTATATGGATAATCCAAAATAGGTCTTCATTGATTACTAACCTATTAATCGCTTTTTAAGTTAAGGTCGAATTTTAAATTTTAAACTTATGACCTATGTTTTTCTTTAACGTAAATAAAAGACTTTTTTTAGTAGGTAAATCAATTAATAATACCCTTCTTACTACTATTTCTGACTTTGTGATATTGGAATAACAAGAAATTAAGGATTTAAATTGCTAGAATTCCTATCCGATCGTACTTTTGGCCAAAGATAAATACCTCAATTTTAACGAATCGTTAATCTGTATACTTAAAAATAATACTTGTTTTAATTTTTGTTGAAAGGGCTAGGGCGTTAAATTAGCTATGATTAATGAGACCAATGCGGCTAGCACTTAACGATACTTAAAATAACTAGCCCATAGTAGTCATACTGCTACCTTATGATAATTAGAGGACTTTTACAATTGATCGATTACGATATAAGTATAAAACCCAATTGACGAAAACTTTAATCGGTTAAATAAAAGGTTAAGGTGACAGATGTAGAACCTAGAATAAGGAATTCATATGGTTTCGATCGACTTGTTGAAGGCTAGGTTAATAATCTTTACGAACAGATTCTTTACGAACAACAAGAACCTGTTGTTATAAATTGGCATTTTAATACTCTTTATTAATAAAGAAAGATAAAAGGACCAATTGAACACCATCAAAATAATGATTCATTCAACTTTTTTCAAGTGTAAAAGAACTACAAAAAAACGTGTTAGCTTTAAACGTTTACGGTATAATAGCCGGCTTCGATATAAGTATACCATTGTGAGTAATGTTCAACATCGCTACCATGCAATTAAAGATTCTATTTATCCCGGTGGTAATTTATATTGATTCGAGAAACCTATTTAAGTGCCTTTTAAATCTCAGAAATATTATAGAAAAACGTCTGATACTCGATATAGTGGTATTTAGTAAAGCTTACAAAAGTAAAGAAATGAAGAAGTTCCAATATATTAACAACGAAAAAAAGATTCCGTTAATATAATAACGACAAATTCGCTCAAACATTTTAAAGGTTCATAAACAGTAATAGATTAATTATACGTATTGAAGGCTATGTTAATGAGTTACTTTATAAAGTTAAATTATGAATCAACAAACATAAATACTCGTATAAATTGATAAGCTACCAGGGAATTAAGCCTACCGATATTTTTAATTAGTATAATTGAGTTCAATATTTACCTGAGTTTATAACGGAATCAATTTTTGCGGGAATCGATAAAGTCGGAACTCGATCTTATGGGGCAAATGAAGGTAATTAGTATTAATTTAGCTCTGGAACTGGAAGGGGTTTAGCTAGTTAACTAAGGCGTAATTTAGTAGTAATCGGAAAACTTTGGTCGACTACACTGGTGTCTACATATAAAATAAAAGGCGACTAGTGTTGGAAAAGTGGTGATTGAAGTGTAATAAATTAACTTTAATTACGGTAAAGTTAACTATATTGATTACAAATTAATTGTATTATTTTGTGGCTTTACTGTATTCGCTACAAGTTAAATACGGTACACGCACATTTCATCCTAGGGTACGGTCCAAGAAATTGGCCGTACAAATTACTGTGGAGACCAGCTAGCGGTCTACCAAACCTAGAACAATAAATCCATCACTTGATCATTCCAATACTACTGTTACTTCTACCAATCGAATTGACAACTTTTCAACGTCTAAATCTCTACCAATACTTTAACTATTTGATATTATTCAATTTTTATTCGTATAAAATTCAATTCAATCGTGAGACAATCCGTTTACTTAGGAAAATAACTCTTAAGTGTGCTAATAATCATTTACTCGTATAAACAAGAATTTATTTGAGTTGATTCTGTTTTTTCTTCCGTGGAATAGAATTTTTCATTCTAATATGTGCTTGTATCTATCATTTTCTCACAATATTATCATTTACATAGAACATATTAATAAATTATACGGTGAAATAATACACTTATATTGAATTGTTAGGTTATTTCAATTGTTATCATCGGATGAATAATATATTTACGCGTTTTGTATATAGTTCTTATTAAATTCATTCTGTCTCAAAATCATTTCAAAAAGTTTAACGTAATAATACAGTTATCAACGAACTCTAATACAATCAAATATTCACTCTGCGTATATACTGAAGAAATTGAATATTATTACTACTTCACAAATATATCAAGAACTAGTTTTTCATTAATAAATATCGTAACTACTATATGCTAGTATCTGTACTATTAGTTGTTATGGATCTAGCCCTAACCATTACCACGTTAGAAGAGTACTTTTATGCAGATCGAAAGAAAGCTTCAGACACGTAACCAATGATAAAGCCTTATATATACCGTATTACTATATTCATAACAGCTTTCTAGTAGGTATTTCTTTATTTTATCGAGGATTACATATAGTATTAGATCATTTTACTGGTATTTTTATTGTAGTCCCCTTATATGTAATAATCGATTTCTCTTATCTCCGTTATTATGTGAACTGTTTTCGAAAAGTTGTAACCTAAACTAATATCTTTCAATAATTTATATTTGGATGCTAAAGCTTTGGAATAGTTAATTAAGGCCTAAGTTCATAATCAGTAAGAAACCGTTTAATATGCAAAAAAAAAAAAAAAATTCACTGTTTAATGAAAATAGGTTATGGAAACCTTATAAAGAGAATTTATCGAATGGAATTCAGCCGTATATAAACATTTAATACGTAAAAAATCATTGAACCGCTACCGTATTAGTTACAATTATAAATATAATCTCTTAGTCAAAAGTTATTAATGGCACTTTACATCATTAAAGCCACCATTCGCCTAAGAAAGAGCCTCTGACTCGTAGCTTACGAAAAATATCGACTACAAAAATAACATTAATATAACTCTCGCGTTGATCCACACTAAAAATCGCACCAGGTTACTTAAAGATAATGACACCTCGGATTTTTTTCGATTTTGATGAAGAATTTGACTATGAACCACATAGGGACAACTATTCATGATCTAAAATGAAAACCTTTCATTTAGATGGTAAGATTTTCCGGTATCAACTTACGGTTTTCTGCGTGGAAGTTTATAGTAGTACGTATATTTCGAAAATATAATCATTAGTACAAAAAGACCATTTTTATGTTATTTTCAATAGATGAAAGGAAAAAAGTTCAAACCGTTATACAAGGTTATTATGACAGTATTAATAACGATGAGATTACTAGCTTTGACATTTTTATAGCAATATTCCGCGATTACTATTACAACCTTAATTGGATACAAGCAATTATCATTTAAATTACAATATTGAAATAAGAAGTTTGTTAGAGTTTTGACGGTTTTTTTTTTTTTTTCATTAAGAAAATATTAGAAGCCGATACCTGCGATACATTTTCTAAGTTTTTCGTGAGAATCCCTATTTTCGAGAAAATTATCAACGATACTCTAACTAAGGCGATACTTGTTTTCGATAGGCTCCATAAATATAAACTGTAGGTTTCCTGGATTTAATTCATCATTGAATAGTTTTACAACTTTCGTACCAGGTATCACGATAGCGGTGGCGGCGGAATCCATATTAAAGGTAGTAGTAATGGTTGCAGCGTTCGCAATGGAATTAACGACGTCAATTTAAAAAAAATCTACTTTAAGCCAATACGAAATAATTAACAGGATTTAATAATGACGGGTGTAAACTCTTTTAAAACTGGTATTGAACAGCGCGTAACTTTAGTAAATGAAATGAAATTTTCAAGTCATAAGAAATATGGTTTATACTTACAATATAATGTAAACAAGTACCAAATTTGAGCGTATGCCTTAAATCTTATTCAACGCCCGAGTAGCTTGGGAATAAAAGCTAACACGTGAGTTCTCCTTTTTACCACCGACAACTTAATCGACTTTTAAAAGAATAAAATATAATTTCTATGTATAATACTATAAAAAATTAAAACGATTTCATTCGATCCAATAATTCATTTTCAGTTAAGAAATAGTTTTCCATTTATGACTAATACACTGTCTCAACTTATTAATTGAGTTTATGTTTTGATATATATGTGTGATAAATAATATAATGTTATACCACGTAATATAACCAAATATCACAATTACCGCATTTTCAATCTCATTCCAATGTATAAATAAAATTACCTATCGCATTACCGTTATATAGTAACGACTAATGTTTTATATAACTTATTTAAATAATGATTTTAATAGATAAAAATATCGAATTTAGGTTTATGTAATTATCTATTAACAATATCATGTTTTGTGTTATATAATATGAATGGAGTAAAAGTAAGTAACCTACGGTATTTCAAAATGTATATTGGGTTTGGCATGAGCTAGTGGTCAATTCATATGAGGACCTGAGTTTTTACTTAAAGAAAAGTTACTTAAAATATAAGTATAATGGTTTTCTATACAGTATTACATCAGGTATATGCATTCTAAGCTGTTATTAAGTAACTTATATCAGTTTTCCTTCAAAATATTAGAAAGATATTACTTTTCAAATAAATTGTTATTGTTGAAGAAAAACTTCCAAATACTTTTGAGAGATTAACAACGTCATTTAATAAAACTATAAGCGATAAATTAGGGGTTTACTACTTAAAATCCGCCAATGAAAATATTTTTAAACCTAAAACTCAAGATGATTTTCAGAAATCGTTTGAGGCGCGATGTGGGGGATATTACAAAAAAATCTCCAAATATTACGAAAAACGTCAACTCAATAATTAAATTAAAGTTAAATTCGAGTAAAGGGTTTTTTTATCGGAAATCGCCGTGTTTTTTGTGAACAAACCTGATGGAAGCTTGTAATGTTTCGTCAATTACCAAAGGTTCATTGTTATTAAGAAAATTGACCGATACCTTGTAGCTTTTTTTATGTAAAAAATGGTGATAATTTCATAATTTCAGAAGTTCAACAAATTTAACGTCGACACCAGGATTTATAAGTCTTACATCAAGAAACATAATAAATGAAAAACCGTGTTACGTTTGCATTTTTGGAGATTTTAAATAATAAATTTATATTTTAAGTCTTTTCGAAACTACAACTTATCTATAGCGTTATATTAATGACTTTACCCCAAGTTTGTCGATATTTTTCACTTCTTATACATTAACAACATCTTCATTTAAAAAAATAATACTTTAGAGAACTATAAGGTTAAGGTTGAGTATATATTAAACAGGTTCAATGCATCGAGATTTAGACTTGATATATTGAAAAACGAGTTTGGTATTAAAAAAAAGAAATACTTGGGATTCATTGTCGACGTTGGAATCGAGGAATGTATGTTTTCATAGAAGCTACGGATAATTTGGGAGTCATTCACCTTCACCTTAGTAATAAGGTTATGAGGGTTTCTCAAATTCACTAGTTTTATCGATAATTTATTCAATGTTATTTCATGGTTATTAGAATTTTCATATAGTCGATGAAAAATAGGAGCCCTTTTTCATTTGGGGCTCGAGTAAAAAGTTGCGTTTAAGCGGCTTAAGTTTTCTTTTTTTGCGGAACTTATTCTCGTTCAATAGAACCTTAAACGATAAAACTTACCGGAGATTGAAAATTTCTAAAGATCCTTAAAGGGTTATATGATTTAATGCAACGAATTGATTATTTAACGCCGCATGAAATATTATTCTGGCTCTATTATAAAAAGTAGGTATAATTACAAAATTTATAACATAGAACATTTTTGAATTATAAGCTCTTTGAAGACATAGAACGCGGAATTTCCCAATATAGTTATCTGGTTCGTTATTTTTACGATTCTCAAAACTTGAAATGCCTTATAATAATGGGAGGACATTTCTCAAGAAAAGTATATTAGTTAGAATGGCTTTTTCAATTCCATTTTCATTTGTTGATAGGAAAAGAACAGATTACATATGATATTATACGTTATTACCCGGGATACTAGATATCCCTGCATATTTTGTATGATATGTATAGGTAATTGTAATTCTTCTGTTGATAGTCGCGTGAATAAGTATTCAATATTCAAGGTGTTCATTTTCAAATTTACGGTAAATAATCATAACATTCTATTCTTCCGAGACCACATTTGTCTCTGTGGTAACAAATTGCTTTCCACCGCGTTAATTTAAGTTATATACAACTTTTTTCTTATCCTATACACTTGTCGCAACGTTATTATTATTATATTTTCAAAAAAAAGAAATTTTTGCCTGCAATATATCCTGTTATCCCCTGGTTTTGTTGTCATTATGATATTTGTTGACGGATAATTTATTAGCAATATAGTTTCAAAAAGTCTTTCAATATTTAGCGATTTTCACACGATTTCTAAGCGATTTATCCGTCGACTATATAGTCAACTTTTTTGAGAGATATATTAGTAACCTGCGTTACCTTATAATTGGTAGGGATAGTTTGAATGAAGTTGTTATATTTAAGGTTATAAAACTATAGATCTTGAAGCCAGTGTAAATCTGTTCATAAATTTGTAAGAATTTTTCTTTGGTTTTCCTCGTATAATACTGAGTAACTATGGCTAAAATTAAACTAATAACTTCTGAAAATGTCTTTACGACTTAACTGGAGTCAAACAAAGTTTAAATACCTTTTCTTCACTTTGAATTGAATTAAATTATTAAACGGGAAAATTAGAAGATTTCAACTTACCAATGTTCTTTTGTTATTTATACCTTATTTGATTGAAATCGTTTGATTACCGACTGTTAATTAACGTTAAATAATAAAAACTGTTGGTAGTTATTTATTGTTGCAACATAGTTTATTCGAAATTTTGGTAGAAGTGTTGAGGATACTATACCATAACATATTGTATAGGCTTTTAGATTCAAGTATTCTGGAATTTACATGGAGGAATTGATATATGATCAAGAATATTCTCATAAGGATATCGATCAAGATCTAGACCACGTACTAGTAAATACTAGTTTATTCATCATCTCCGTTTTAATCCTCCATATTAGTTAATAATAGTACTCGCACTAGTAAAATACTAGTATTAATGGAGATATTTATAACTCCGGTAAATTCGTTATCATTTGGTATTAGAGGGTTCAGTATTCGAATTTTTTACTAAGTACTAATTGGTTCTGCTAACCCTACTCTTAAGTTTTGTGTTTTGTAACTGTTTCTATTATATATTTTGACTTACCTCCTGAAGAGGTATTATTCACTCAAAAAGATGACGAAAAAGAAAGAGAAATAAAAAAGAAAAGGTAAAGGGTAAAATGAAGGAAATATAGTATGGAAAAAGAAATATCTATAAATACACAAAGTAAGGAAACTTGTATAGTTCGATTCAAAACAATAAACTTTTTAATATCTTTTTTGATTAATATCCCAGGTTTGAACCAATACAACATATGATACTTACAATATCATAAGGTAATTTGAAGTATAAAGGTTTATGAACTATTAATTCATCTAAACATTAGTTAACTAAGTCAAACCGTTATATTACTTTTTCGTATTTAGCCCTTAGCCATAGCTTTATTAACATATCAGAGAGTTATTTATTTTTAGTAACCAATTTAATTTATATTGTATGACTTTTCATTTTATCTCATATCAAGTATTTTTAAGGGAAATGTATTTAATGCATTGGTAATACATTGGGTTCCTAAGAAATTTTATGGTTACTTTATTATTATAATATATTATAACGTGAATAGTAATACGTAACTTTGTAAATAAGTTCCTTATCCATAAGGTATTTTCAGTGACCCTTATTACTGCCACAATTTCAATATCTACAAAATAAAGGAACACCTTTGATCCTCTTTTGGATACCTAGTTAGCTATATTGTTAAGGACATTAATTTTTTATTTATAGGTAGACTTTCTAGATTCCTTGTCCCCTTTTAAGTAGGAATCGTATTAGCCGTTAATTTAAAGTTTTTATATATTTTTATGGTGATTTTGATTGAAATTTGTGACTTTTTAATAGGGATTTACTATTAATATTTTGCTACTCACTTTTAGTCAATGATTTTCATATTGTCCAAAGTATTTAAAGGCGTAACTGATAAGTATAATGTTCTTATATAAAGAATTACGGTAAAACCGTAAAAGTATTGACATAAGGAACGCGATATTTGGCTTAGTTTTTCATATTGTATAGCAAAAAATCCCTTTTAACCAACTAATACTACTTAGTTGGTAAAATATTAGTTTAATCTTTATGTAATATGACATAGACGAGGGATCCAGTTAAAATAGAGATATAAGCCGAACGTTTGTTTAGGTCCTTTATCTCTAAATCTAATACCTTTTAAATATACGCATCTTGTATCAATATAATTATACTTATTTTACTATTCCTTAAAATACATATTCCTAGAAAGTGCTTAATCTATCGCAGGTCTTTATAATTGAAGTTCTTTCTTATATTCATATTAAAACTTTTAATGATGTTTAGATTGTGGTATATCATGAGAAAGTTATTAACGTATGTATTTATAATAAATTAACGGATATAATTAATATATACCGCGTTATAAAAGCTTAAGCTTTTAAATTTAGGAGTATTAAATACTTCCCGTAACCTTTTTAACTATCATCTCAAAGCTTATTTAAACCCGTAAAGTGAAGTAAGTAGCTGAAAAACTTTGTTAATTATAAGATAAAAACATATAATATTTTCATTTAGATATTCGCAAAAAGTCCCTAATAGTGTTCAAGTTCTTTATTAATACCAAATTTTTAAATTCCCCGTTTAAAAAAGCCGAATCGATATCGATTTAGTCGATATTCTATCCGTAGAAAGTAACAAGTATGATAAGGATTCTTCACGAATAAAACTTTACTATGATAGCTAAGGTTTTAGTGAAGTTAACATTATACCTTTGTTTAAATACTCGAATTATGATCCTAACCTTATACATTTCGATTTGACTTTTAGAATTAATTTTAACCTCGGTTATTTATTTTGAAGTTATGGTGTGGCGTATAATATTCCTCTTAATAACTATGAAGACTTTAAGTGGTAGCAAACTCCGTATTTCACTATAAAGAGCTCTTTTATAGTACTTAGAATTAAAGTCTTTTGAAACTTCATTTAAAGTTAGCTGTTTATTTAATTTGTTAACTAAGAGTACAAACTGGACTATGTCTTTATCAATAATAGAATTTGATGGAAAACTTTCCGGGAAGTTATTTGTTGTTTTCTATACTTTTTAACGAATACTCTTTTAGAGCTTAAGGTTTGGAACTGCCTTTATAATGTTATAAGAAACATTAATCTTAATATATTTGATATTGTTTTCCGTTAAAACTGTTTTTCAAGGTCCAATAATCGGGTTTTTATGGACCCTAGGGCTAAAAGCACTAAAGATTTTCCTCATCAAATCCCCGTACTGGTTTGGTAAATAAACCTGAAAGATGTACTAAAACAAAGTAATATTGGAAAATTACCACAAAAAAGGATTCTCTTCTTTCCTATTAGATTAGTTTGCTAAGCTCTAACTCATTTTGTAATGGATATGTTGACGATAACAGTAAAGCCATAATTAAAGGGAAATTTAACGTTGGTTTTATTACCCTCATATCCCTTTACTTTAATTAGATGACTCTTATAAGACGAGGTCTATTGGATTTGACTCTTATTGTTAACAGTTATGTTTATTATAACAACGGTTAATTAAAATAGGTAATATTACAAATAATATGATACCTTTTCAATAACGGTTAAGGTTCTTATATTTTTCAAGATTATTTTATTGAAACTTTCGGAAATATCGTTTTATTGAGGATTGTATAGTATAAAAAGCTGAAAGATAAAAGCGCAGTTGGTAAATATTTTCGTAACTAAATAGTTGTTAGGTTCCTTACCTCTGTCGACAAATAACCAATTTATGGTATACCTTATACGTTTGATTATTTCGTTTAGTATATTACAAATGGCTTTTGGTCCTTTATTAAGTAATATAATTATTGTATTAAAAACTTTGTAGCTATATTTAACTTTTGAAGCCATTAGGTCACGGCGTTTGCCTTTTAGGCCTATAGTAGTTTTTAAAAAGCTTTTAAGGGCTTAAATAAACTTTCCCTTTTGGGGGGTACCGTATTGGAAATTCTATCGCTAACGAGTGCTTTTGAAAATTTTATAAGGAGCACAAATATGGTTAAAACGCTCCATTTCCTAGTCTTTGTTCGGACCATCCAACAACTAAAGTTATTTCTTTATTGACTTTAGGTTAGTATAACCAAACCTGGTATATTGGAGGAATATATAAAAAGACAGAGTAAAATCAAAATAAATTTCGCTGTAATGAAATTGTTACGTATCCTAAATTATTATGTAGTCGTTGGTTATAATAGAAATTATTATATTTAGTTTTCAAGTAAACCAACGATTAGTTTTTAACTTTAGAATTTAAATAATATAGCTTTCATAGTCTAATTGGGTTCTTGATAAATTGAAGGTCATAAAATTGTTATAAAAAGTTAGGGTACTATAACTGTAATCTTTTTTAAACTAGACTGATATTTAAAATATTTCTTTACCAGTAGGTTGAATAATATCTCCCATTATTCGTAAGCTGGGGTAGTTTTTGTTTTACATTTAAAAACATGAAAACTGTTTCTCCTTATTTCAAATATGTCAAATAAGCCGAAATTATCTTTAATAAAGTCTTGAAACTGGAGTTTATCGATTTCGAAATGATGTTATATTGTAAAAGAAGAAGGGAATAACTCAAAACTTAATATTAAGTTTTTAAAACTTAACGTTAAAAGTGGTGCTTGTATTACGGTCATAACTGTATATAATACGGCTTCTAATTAGTCGTTTTAATGGATTAACATAAAAAGTGAAGCCTTTCACGTTGAAATTAGATACTTGGACGTTGAAAGTATATACCTTAAAGCGGATATACTCGTGTAAGATGCGGCCTCTAATAAGTAAAAATTCTCTAGTGTTAAGTTCTATGCAGGGCCTTGCGTGGTAAAAATATGTGATTAATTGTAGTAATACTATAAATTTATCATATTGGAAGTAGCGAAGGTTTTTTTACTCTACTATTGTTAATAGAAATAGTGTCTGTTTTTTCTTCCTTACTGATATATTTACTAGTATTAGAGGGCCGTAGATTTGGATGTAATACTTAATAAGTTTTTTTCGAGTAACCTTTCTAAAATCCTGCAACGTAATTCTTATTAAATTTACTATTACGTTGATTGCATTTAACAGATTGCTTGTTTTTAAGTCTTTTTAAAGGGATGGAATTTAAAGTTTTCCTCCTCCCTAAAGCCGGATTTCTTTTTTGAAGTCAGATTGCAGTTTATTTAGTGATAAAAAAATGGCTTTCTTTGATTTACTTCATATGAGAACTGTCTAAATTGGAAACTCGGGTTTAGTATAGATTGTAAGGAATAATTCATTTTTTTAACCACACAGCTTTGATAAATCAAGCTCCTTGTGGTTTTTTGACACGATATTATAAAGAAAGTAAAAGCTAAAAAGTGAAAAGGGTGAAAAACACGAATTTTCCTAAGATATTCTTAATAATAAATCGGTCTAGTGCCTTGGAATATACTAATTAACTTTAATAAAACCTTACATGAGTCCTTAATGCCCACAATAATTGTTGGAAAATCTGAAGTGATAAAAGAAGTCATTATCTTTTAGGCTCAGATTTGTATACATATAGTTTTAAAAGTCTTTTTATACTTATAGTCCATGGGCGTAAAAAGGTAAATATAGTCCGTTTCCATCAAAACTATATTTAACGTAATCTTAAATATATACTCTAAGATTTTCAAATAGTCATTATCAATAGTAAGTCCCTTGATAGCTGTTAGTGAAATGTTAATGTTTATAAAAGTTAATTTTTCAAAGTCTTTCCGTAATTATAATTTAGGTTTTATAAATTATCTCCTTTTTATAGCGTTGAAAAGGGGTTTTAATATTTTCTTTTTCCGGTTTTACTAGTGTAATAGTGCTTTTTTATTTGAATAGTTCCGGTCTCTTTAATCTTCTTAAGCTTTGCTCAAGCTTAGGTAACTTAAGCCTTGTTGATTTTGGAGAACTTATAACTTTAGCACTAACTTCTGCTTTTTTATTAGTAAGATTATTAGCATTAATAGCTTGAATTTCTTGCTTAGAATTAGCCCTACGGGTATTACGAGCCTCCTCTCTTCCTTTTCTTGGTAAAGTTTCAGTGTTCAAAGCTCCTAAATCAATAGGGGTAGCCCTAAAGCGTAGGAATCGAAGGAATAGGGATTCAGCCGGAGCGAAAGAACCCATAGGTTTTGAGGGACCGGAAGTAATAACATTCATTTGTCAAGGAGGACTATTAGAACTGCTATTATTGTAAGACAGCCCTAGTGGCGGAAACAAGCCGCGTTTTGGGAATGCGAATAGGGCATCCTCAAAGGAATTACATAGTCTAAACAAAGTGGATATTTCAATTTATATATAAGGAAGTAGTTAATTTAATAACCAATGGGGAATAATTATATTGATTATTGAATGAAGATACTACAGAAAAAGATATTGTATAGGTTTGTAAATTAAGGCATTTTAAAATCTACATAAAGGACTTGATATATGATCAAGCATATCCTTATATGGATCTCAATAAAAATGGAATCTCCATACTAGCAATACTAATATATACTAGTAAATACTAGTTCTTCCGTACTAGTAAATACTATCTCAGGCAGTATCTCCGTACTGATCCTCCGTACTAGTTAATACTAGTACTGATGGAGATATCTATAATTTGGTGTTGAAGAGATCAGTACTTGAAGTCTATACCAAGTACTGACTGGCTTTTTTAGCCCTGCTATTGAGTTGCATACTGTGTAACTGTTCCTATTGTATATTTCAACACGAAGTAACTGTTATTGCATTGAAAGGATTGATGTATTACTTCTAAGTTTGGCAGACCGCTAGCTAGTTTTCACACTAATTTGTATGTATAATTGCTTAACCTGTACCCCAACTTGAATAAGAACCTATTGGACTTAACTTTCAGACAATAACATAAGTTTACTATCGGTATAATTTACTTGACTATACTAATATTGACTTTTATTACAATACTGGTGACTTTTTGTTTTATATGTGTAAGCTAGTCTAACTAACCACTAATTTGTGATAATCTCTAAAGTCTCTCTTCTTTCCTTAAGCCAGTCCCTCTGCATTTTAATTTGTTCAATACACAAACTAACTCCTATTACAACCCTTTCACCATAATTTCGAGTGTAGACTCCCTTAACTCCTGTAAATAAGTCTTTTACCATAGACTTACGCATATCATAGACTTATACGCCACCAAATTCGTACCTTTTGCCAATATATTCGAGTATGTCTTTTTGCATACTACTACTGCCACTACTACCTTGTAAGCCTTCCAATTTTGAAAGGTTTCCCTGTTTTTCATGTTATATGCTGGACGGTTCATGTAGATCTCAATCCGTCAGGTTTGTTTATTATTATTTATAAATCTTTCTAAGTTATTTTGGGCGTAGATCTTGTTATGGTGTTAAAGAACCAGTATAAATCGTTTAGCTACCTTGATTAGTCGATTTACGGGGCTTCATAGTCCTTTATTAAATTTATTACGTTTATTAACCGACGTTTTATATTGGTTTTATCTAGCTGTAAAAGGTACTCAGAAAGTTTCAGGAAGTTATTATACACGAATACCGGTATTTGAGGCAATCCCAGTTGCTTAATAATGATCTTTAACGTACCTTTAATTACCATGCAGATGTTAAAGTTTGTAATTGTGCGGTAAACCTTCGATACTTATATACTTTATATTATACGCTAATATTTAATAGATAGTAAGTGTATATGTTTACGTATGATTGTAAAGTTCTTAGTAAATCTATTATTGTTGACGAATATTATGATCAATTCAATTATATATATAAGGTTACTATTCTTCGTAATAAATCTGTTCGCAAAATATATCTATCTCATCGTCGTTAAATTCACCAACATCATATGAATACCTTTATTTGATTTCTACTTTTATTACCCAATAAGCTTACTCATTATATCAACGTCCTTATTCGTTTCATTATAAATTTGTATCGTAACCGATAAATCGTAGGATACCTTCGGTTGGCATAACGTAATAATATGGGTTGTTCAAGCCTTTTTCATCTAAATGCTGTTGTAATCTTGCCATATTGGATTTATTCATTTTTACTAAACTCGTGACTTACCCTTTTTAATATAGGCTAAGTTATATACTATTGATATTGTTAGCATTATGAAAACGTATTAATAAATCGTTAAAGTTAAGTTCTATAATTTCAACCAACATCTTAATCAATTTGTACTCGTAGAAGCGTTAATTCAAGATGATAAATTGTTACAACATCATCAAATCAGAGTTTCTATTGAAAATCGTATCGTTAATTTACGCGTTTACGATAATGAAGTCTTCACTTGACGTAATTAATAAATACAGGTTAAAAGTTAACATATTTATGTCAAACATGTTCTTCATGTGCGTTCGGTACGTCAAAGACTAATGGAAACATATTTTGGCCAATACGTAAAACAGTTAAAAGTATCGAATTATCGATTAGGCGAAAAACGTATCCATTAATTCCTTCAGCAACTCCAACAATACAATCCGTTGAAAATTCGTGACGAATCACGTATAAGTTTACTTAATGTCAAAATTATTAAGGGTAAGCCTACCATTTACTCCAATTGTGAAACTGGTATCAATTGCGACGGTTAAACGCTAGTTGATCTTTTGGATTATAAGTAATTGAGTAAAAGTCCAATTTTTCCATTGATTACCGTATCTATAAGTAATTCACTTTGACTTTTCATACGGCTAATCCGTAGTCTTGACTTCAATCTCATAAAATATCTTCGACTGGAAAATATTTACGTTTTACCCTTTAAATTGTGCTAATGTCATAATTTAAACAACTTCATATTTAAAGATACCGTCAATTTGCATTCGGTATTTTTAATTAGATCGTTTGGTGTATTAATGAAGCTTTTATCTAGATACTTAAGGTTTAGGTTTCCGTTAAATATATCTTCTTCAGATATTTCATCCATTGTTTATACCTTTCCAGGTTTATTATTCTTATCTTCATCCTCCTTCTAAATGTATATTCTTCTCTCTGGTGATTTTCCACGTTTTTGACGTTCTATCGACCTAATAATTATCTTTTTCGGGAGGATGATATTAACTAATTCACTCGACCCCAAAGTCTTTGGCTTAAGAATCATTATCGGATTTGAGAGGTTTTTTACACGGTTTTATTTGCATGATGCAGAAAATAACGAGTCCGTTCACGTTTTGAATTATTAAGTTTGAATTTTCGACATATAATATATTATAAAGCCTATCCAATTTTCCTTGAAGTTTCTACATGCTGACTTAACTTCAAAGAGATTAAGATTATATGTTTGTTATTGATAGTGCATTTCTGGTATCGAAGCCTTTATTTTTTTGGCGACGTGTCGATTCCTTCATTAACGATTTTAATATTTTTCTTTATGTTACAATTCTGCCGTCATATGTGAGTATACTATAAATACGAACAAAAGTAATATAAAATTATTAGGACAAACATTGTCGTTAGATTCTTTCACTACCATTTATAATCTCATCTCTAAACTTGTAAAACTTCTCATATTTAAAGTAAAATATCCTAAACCCTTCGCAAAAATATGAATACCCTTTCTACTTTACTAATACTCTGATAGATCTTAACGGGAACTTATTTATATTGAATTTCCATTAACTTAACGTTAATTTCGAACTCTATTGCAATTAAGTTAAGACAGATATTATGGATTAATATGTCTGGGGGTCCCTGATACGTATCAATCCAGAAAGTTAGAAATATTTCAGATATTTCCTTCGCTATAATAATTATAAGGAATTTGGTACAGTAGAATGCTGTGTTGAAGTTAATAATATGAAGTACAAACTGATCATCCAAATAAAACACGTTGACGAAGTTTTTAAAATTGGACCATAAATATTTTAACGTCAAATGAAACCTAAAGGGGGTTGAGAAGTATATTTGACAGTAATAGAAAACTCCTTTGAATGACTTTGAAGCTAGATAATACCTATCTTAATAACCAGCCGCTTCACAAAAATTATACAACCTATTAGTCACCTGTTGATTACACCGTTGATTTAATTAACGAAGGTTGAACGTCGTAAAATTTAAGACCATTACCTTTAGCCCTTGAAGGAAAAATCCAAAGTATCACTATTTCAAACTGAACGGAAACCTTTGACCGTTACCTTTAATCAGTTCGTCAGTTTCAACATCGAAGTTAACGCCGAGGTTCTTTATTTATTTTAAAGAAAGGAGGGAAAAGATGATGAATTCCAAAATATGAAAAATAATGTGCTCAAAAATTGTTTTTTTAGTCTTCGATCCCAGGAAAAGGGGCTTTTTTTCGAAAACTAAATACAACTCTATCCTTACAGATATCCGTATAATTAAATTTAGTAACAATATTAATATGTTTTTATTATACAATGTACTCTAAATAAACTTTAGTTAAATACTATATTTCCACAGTTTTTGGTACAATACCTTAAAAAACTGGATTTTTGTAGAGATTATGGATAATAAGTGTTGGAAATACAACATGTACAGTTACTCAGCACACTCAACAACAGGGCCAGTCACTACTTGGTACAACTTCAAGTACTGATACTTCTCAACACTAAGGATGGAGAATTCACTGGAGATGTGGATATCTCTAAGGGGCACTAGTATTTACTAGTGCAAGTACTAATATTACCTAGTACGGATAATCAGCACAAAAATACTGCCTAGGCTCATACTTACTAGTATAAAGTAACTAGTATTTACTATTATACACTAATATTGACGAGTACAGAGCCTCCACCATTGACCGGGATTTCTATGAGGATACATTTGATCATATATTAAGTTCTCCATGTATATTGTAGAATACTTGAATCTATCATCCTGCACAATATATTTATGCGTATTACCATCAACAATAAGTAACTTTGTAGGATCAGGATTTTTATCTTTATGACAACAATCATGGTTTTTACCTTTGGAGCGATATAAAAAGGTATAGTTGGTTTGTCATTGCGTTGCTTCAAATCAAAGCTTATATATTTTTACGAGCTAATAGATTTAGGCTTATTTTCTTTTCATTATACCTTTATGCCTTCAAATAATGTAATGTATTCAATGTATTACTAGTTAGAAATAATAATGTACTCAGTATTTTATATTACTTATTTTTACATACGTTCGGCAATGATATAGCGAGTTAACCAATATTCTTTTTTTTTGCCACAAATCCAACACTTCTTCACGTTTTAAGTTAATTTAAGTAACTAGCTTGTAAATCTTAAAAACAGGAATATCCTTCTTCCTACATACGTTGATAGTTGTTATGGACTTGGCTATGAGCCGTATAGTCTAAGTCATAAGTCATGTGGTTGTACATGACGTTGTGTTATATGTGTCGTGTCATGTCCCGCCCCTTATAGTGTGGTTGGAATAATCCAGAAGCGTTATAGATTATTAGTACTTTTAGTCTAATGGTGAAGAGGACTGACTAACATCAGCTGTTGGAAACCACGCTAACCGGGTTGAGTTTACTCAGTAAAACCATCACAATGATTAGGCTTTCAGATCAAGGCTTTTTTTTTACCGTATTATTTGGGTTTTCCGTATTTGCGGTCAATGTAGTGGGTATATGGGAGGTTTTCATTTTCGTCGCTAAAATCGTAAGTTTAGGGATATGAAACAGTCGAATTCAGCATTCATGTTATCACAGTCGCAAACGAAAACCGTAAAAAGCCATTGAAAATCCTCTATAGGTAGTGTAAAGGCACTATAGAACATATTTAAACTCTTTGTAGCCCGTAACAGTCGAATAGACTTATTACCATAGTGTGTTTTCACCAATTCCTATATTTTCCATTGTTTTTTTTTAAGTAAAACATCAACCTACGAAGCATTTTATTGAGGAGATTTATGTGTTTTTCGAATAATTTTCATGTTCCAATATGAAAGATCATTTCATAATACTCTAGTTGGTATAGTACTAGGTAAAATAATTATTATATGCGAAACGATCATTAAAACTATCGTAAATCTCTCAATATAATGAGTAATTCGTTAAGTACCAGAGGTAGTAATTTTTTGTTTGGCCGGTGAGTATATTGGACCAAAGTGTTTGGAAACTTGGTAGCTTAATCCTTATTTTACGATCAATGTTTGAAAACGGTCTCAACTCGACATTGAGACAGTTATATAGCTTATTGCTATAATTCCCTCCCCCCTCTAAAAAAATCTTGACGATAGTATTAATCTTCGCGTAATCCGTATTCACTATAGAGATGTTTTGAGGGGGGGAATTAATGTATTGGTCGTAAAACTTCTTTGAATTTTTAACTGATAATGCTGGTGCTGGTGTTGGTGTTAGTAGGCAAGATAGTTACCTCTGATAAAATTTGTGGGGAAAATCCTAGGTTTCTATCCACAGTAGGCTTGCTTGTAAAGCTCCTCCTTTCTTGTGGTTGGTATTAACGGGTTTAATGAATTTGTATATATGAAGAACCTTAAGGATTGTTATGGACTTAGTGATAGTCCTGTTAGTATTAAGGGGTTTTTAGGATTTTATATTGAATTAATTAAGGAATTTGATTCTTTTTCAACGTTAAGACAAATTAATTTCCTATCGTTACCAATAACACTGGTGTATTAGGGTTTCTAGGCTGGAGGATAGAGGTTTGAGAAACTTATCTGGGCTTAAACAAGGCTCCGAAAATGCGTACAAGGGCGTTAAGGAATGTCTTTATCACTAATACCTTTTCTATTAATCTTCTATATCTATAAAGGGTCCTTATATATTGCATATTAGTATAATAAGATTGTCAGATTATCTTTTTTCCTATTTTCTATAAGAAGATCGACGCTTGAATTAAACGATTCCGTCTCTATTCTTGTTTTTACCTCTTGGTCTATTGTATTTCACCCATTTTAAATTTAATTTCCAAACCGTTTTTGGAATTTTTACAATAAAATAAGTTTTTAATTGATTCTGGTAGGGTTTAGGTCAAAATCAAAACGAATCATCCCGTTATTTAAGTGTTTAAAGATTGAATTTTCGTTGGCGTTCGTAAACTAAAGATCGTTATTAAAATGCTTAGTGAATATAGATCTGAGACTCTCAATCACTTCCTTCTTATCTAGGTTTTCAAAAATATTAAATTTGGTCTTTTTGGTAACAATTTTAATAGTTAAGTTGTTTAAAAGATTGAAACTTTTTGTAGCTGAGTAGGTTAATGTTGTTTTCCGTTAAAGCTGTTATTTCCAATTAAAAGATTATGTGACTTAATTGTTTTCGATTTAAGTTATGTAATAATAATAGCATTGATTGTTATAGTGATTTAGAAGTTTGAAAACTTCGGTAACTTTACAATCTTAAGTTTTTTAGGCGGTCAATTTCAACGCTTTTTTTTTATGACTAGTTAAATAAAGATTTCTTAGATTTTAAGATAATGACGATGCCGTTGCTACTCATAAATTGCCATGAAAACTGATAAAAATTAAAAGCCCTTTTTATTTACTACTGCAAAAACTAACACAGTATTAAAGAGTCACTTCGTAGGAACCTTTCCTCTACCTTACCTAAATAAAGTGTAACAACTGTAAAGTAGCTTCTTCTTTTACCTAGCTTATCTGTGCTTAATCTAACAACCACTAATTTGTATTAATAAGCCTTTATCGTTACAATATAGTCGATTCGAATATCTGGTTGAAGTAACTGCTATTATATTGAAAGTGGTCATGTTTTACTTCTAAGTTTGGCATACCGCTTGCTAGTCTGCACACGAATTTGTATGGTCAATTTCTGGGCCCATACTCTATCCCAAAATGTGCACCTAATTTACTTGACTTGCAATCGGTATAATAAACTTACTATCAGTATAGTTGACGTAACTGTACTGCAATTAACTACTTTTACAATAAAAATAAATTGTTTATCTGTATTTACTCGTTTTTTTAAAATGTTTAACTATTACATTAACCATATTAAACTTATTTAACGTTTTATAAACCGGTCACCAAACTATATATGAAAGCTGAAGACTTTTTCATCGTATTAATAACGTAATAAAATTCACGGTAGTCGAGATAATGGTTACGTAATGATATATAAAAAGAAACGCTAATAAACACTGTTTTATATTTAAACGGTTTGAAGTCCGTATAATGTTCAACTTTTCTTACAAAGAATGATGAAACAAATTAGTTTTCTAAAACAAAACTCTATAAACTTTACAATGGGTATCAAATAATGCATGCTATTAACTTTTATATTATATAATTTACTGATAAGACCGGAAAACACTTTTGTAATTATATGAATTAATTTTATCGAATTATTATCGAACCGTTTGTAAGCTAGTAGGTTAGTAATTACTTATAGCTTGTTATGAATATATTTGGAGAAAACGAAGATTTCGAAATTGAATAACACGTTCATGGTATTCTAAAAGCTTGGATTAAGTTTAAAGTGTTTTTTTAGCCAGGAACCACATGTAATGACAAGTGATAGTTAAATAAATAATTTATGTTTCATATATTCTAAAATCGTATATAATTTTTTCAAATATGGTTACTTTCAATGTTTTCCAATATTTTCATAATTTAGCTAAAGAAAACCATAGATTATATCTTTTGACTCGTTAAAGGACTTGTTTATAAGCCGCTTATTTTTTATTTTATTTTATTTAATATTTTATTCGTTGACCGAACGCTTTTTAGGGAGTTACATCATTAATATCCAGTTTAATTAACGTATATTTTTCATTTCTTATCCACCTGCCTCAATACGGATTGAGAATCTAATTGAATATATGATCGTAATTTCCAATGTCGTCGTTAAATTCTACGTTTAAGACTCTATTTACAAACAAATTTCTACTTATTTTAACCAATTTATTCAGTTTATTCATACATACGACGAACTATTTTAACAAGTTTTTCTTATATTTTATGTGTGCTCTTCAACAGTCCATTTATCCTTACATTCATATTTTAAATAGATACGCCTTACTTCCCTAGATTTTGCGCTTTTTGTTCAATAGCTAAATAATGTAATGGCTACTCAACGGAATAAGTGTCAAAGAAGTTATAGTATATTTATTGAATATGTTAATTTTTAGCTATATCGTGAGATATACCCTTATACCTTTTTTGTAGTTACTATTTAAATATATATCTTGTTTCGTTGCTTGTTAACAAAGAAAAAATAGGTACGAAAAAAGGCTGTTTTTTTTTTTCAATATAGAATGCGAGGTAAACCTTAAATAACTGCTTAATAGCATCGTTTACATCATTAGTTAAATATAAAGGAATGTATATGTAACTCGAATTTCCACTGGTTGTACCAATTATACGATGCTAATATCGTGTATTAATGTTTATATTGTTTGTTAATGATTTACTTGTTATGATAGAAAATTTATAATGGGTCTATGCTTAATATTAAAACAAAATTTACCCAATTTTTATATCATATAGTACATATATTTGAATTAGTTTTACTGGTAAATAGTACTTGAAAAAAAAAATATTTGCCTGATTTACAGGAGTTTGATGCTTATAAGCAGCGGTCGATTTATTTAAAACTACGGGTTTAAGTCGAAACTTATTTTATTGACAGCGGAAATAATTCTGGCGTTTATATGAAAATGTTATAAATGGTCGAAAGGGGGGTAGATCATCAAGAAAAAGAATGAGGTAAACCTGTTCGCGAAAATGATTATTATAAAAGGAAGAAATTGACTAATGATGGGTATAGAAAGAAGGTGTGATTTATAAGAAAGAAGCGGTATTAACGTCGTTACCGATGGCGGGGATACTGGCGTCTTTTACATCACGCTGGAGCGTTCCACAGTTAACGACAAACACCGGTAAGCCAGGAGTTAATGTTACAAGATAATTTATACCTTTATATTCGCTCAAGATTTAACCTTAGCGATTACTAGATTCCTAGAATACTTCTACGTTGTTTTAAAGCATGCCTACGCCACGTGATCAATCATATTACTAGGTTACACCATATTACTAGCTCTATAGCAGCTCTATAGCAGAGGCTTCTCCTCTCTATTTATCGAGGATTATAGACAGTATCAAACCATTTTGAGTGATATCCTCAGCTTATTTCCTTCAGAGTAACAAGTTTCATAAGAATCAAAATGTAGATTAAATGTAAACTAAACATTAAGTATACAAGAAAAATAGAATCATAATTTTTTTTGTTTTTTTCTAGTCATTGTTCACTAAGCTTATAACTATTATATCAAATGTAGATATAAGATTATATCGATTAGAAATAGGATAGATTTCGAGATTTATTCCTCATTTCATCAAATACTACGAGAGTTTTTCTTTTGAATACGTTATCTCCGTTATCAATTTTAGATGCTCTATATTGTACCGTAATACATATGTAATATAACCTGAAATTATACCGGAGGAAAACCGAATGTTATTATTATATAGAAACTCTATTTATTATTCATATAAATAAATATCCTCTTGTTATGATAGGTATATTAGCCTTTTATACATGTATATTTCATTTAGATATAACGTAGTAGCAAAGTTTCTCCTATGTAAATAATACTCAAGTTTTTAAGTTTTAAGATAATATTTCATTTTATGGTTAAGGGAAGCAAATGAAGTAGG
The DNA here is from genome assembly GCA_038502455.1 of Anisogramma anomala. NCBI lineage: Eukaryota > Fungi > Ascomycota > Sordariomycetes > Diaporthales > Gnomoniaceae > Anisogramma > Anisogramma anomala. The sequence continues at coordinate 5,751,777 of JASMMZ010000008.1, read as the reverse complement.
GGAGGCTATAGGTTGCATTTTTCTTAATTGAGAGGTAAGTTACCTAGTGCGCAAAAGCTTATTATTTTTATCAATTCAGTATTATCTTATTTTTGAACACATGAACTACACTTTATTGTATACAGATTATAAGATGGTAACTAACTTATAGGAGTAGTCATTTTACGTAGAGTCTATAAAAATGGTATTATATATACCTTACTAGTTGAATATAAATGTCGGTTGCACAGAAAAACTAAAATAGCCATACTAGACTCAACTAGTTCTACCTACCATAATTTAATAACCACTAAAACTATAATATAAGTAAAAATAAATCTTCATTGTATAAAGCTCTTCATTTTCATTACAGACCAGCTTTTCAATCTGGGTTTTAATGCGAGTACATTGAATAGGTTGAACTTTGGCTTCAGGAATCTTAAATTCTCAGCCAAAAGTTATAAGATTTTTTACAATAATATAATTATAAACTATAATATTATATAAACCACAAGTTACTCTCTAGTTTAATTACGTTTTGAAATAATGTGAATGATGCCTATGGCAGGTGACGGTGGATGGGTAAAATAGTTTAAATTTATTATGTAAAATAATTGTTTTACCTTAATCAAAAAGCTACAATACTTATATGCACCACCAGACTCTCGATAACCGAACCCCTATACCTCATGTTGGAAAATCTCACTTGGTAAATGAATACTTTCATTATTCCAATAATAAATCGTTTTATTACAGGAAAAAATATTATTGTTAGTAGCTAATTTGTATAAGTGGCGTAAGTCGACTTCGGGTGGCGAATCATAGTTTTGCTGTTCAACCGACGGGGGTGTTCAACTAACAGGGTACATACAGCAGTGTCTGACTGGAAGTGGCTTGGCGTCTCCCCGAACGATCCGACAAAGACGACAAAACTACCACAGTTGATGCTATATTCGGACACAAATCCCACTTTCCCCGCCCTTTGTCGCGTCCAGCGGCGGGTGAATCGGCCTGAGGACTGGTGGAGGGGCGGAGCTGACGTGGCTGCTCGTGATCATTTGACTTGTCATTCTCACGGCAGCAACCCGTACTGTGCGCACGGACTCGAAAGTCGATCGGATGAAACAACCGAGGAAACAGATGGCGATCATCTCGGACGTGAAACACAGCTTGCGATATCTGAACCACTGCCGGTTTTGGACTCGGCGCATGCTTCAACAGCTGCTTCCCGGCCTGGCGCTCGTCACTCCCCATCCAAGACCGTCACCGCCGATCACTGACCGAGGTCACACATCTGCATTCACGCGCCCTTCACCGCTTCCAATCCTTCTGGAAGGCCTTGGCCGGCGCGTCAAGGTTGCGGAGTCGGGACGGAGACACCCGCATAGGTCCCGACGTCCGTCCTTGGCGTCCGCTGACTTGGTTTCCAGCGTCCGGTTTGGGTGGAAGCACTTCTGTATGCAGGTACCGGTAGGTGTCAATGCCTCCTGCATCCTGAATTCAACCGGTCGTCTCTCCGGGCCCGGGGCCGGTGGCCGGATCCCTCTGGCGGCTGGCCGGAAACGACGTCGCCGCATGCGGCCCAACGAGACGAGGGCACGTGTCGAGGTCTGCCAAGCCAAAATGGACCCATCCGTACATAGAACCAACTTCTGGGGCTCGGCACGTCGAAAAGCCATGTGTTGGCTGGATGAAATGCTCCAAATGTGGTCCCTCAACGTGCCACGAATCACGGTAGAAGTGGATACCCTCCAGGTCCCAAGGAAATGAGTCGGGGAATCGTCAATATTGTCTCCAAGGGTCACACGGCATAGAGGCCCCGAAGCCACAAGGCAACACGCGCGAGGGCCCTCCTCATTGCTTCTTGCTGATTCAAACTTCGCAGCAGACCTTCTTTTCCCCGTCGCTGTACGCTGGACAGATCCTCACACTCGGGCCGGCAACAGATTCAGGAGTCCATGCATCAAAAATAAACTGGTGCCACCCTCACCGCCCCCAAAACGCGGCGGCTCGCTTTCGTCAAATGATATGGCGGCCTGGTCTCATGCTAGGTATTCCACCAAGGTCGGCGCCCATGCGCGAGGCCTCGAATCTGGACAAACCTGGGCAGAAGACGCAGAGGGTGTGCTGCTGATGCCACACGGCAAGCACGTCTACCGATTACTTGCTACGGTCGGTACCTGCGGACGTTGTATTCGTATCACAGCTTAATTCCCATCCATCTGATTACTTCCTCCTCCCCCGCTAGGACCCTTTACTGTACTGGCTGAACATTTCTTCAGCCTGCTGGGCTGCTCCCGCGGCAGTAGCGTCGCCATAGCGGAGCTGTCCGGGGCCGGCTTGGCCTTGGCGCCGACTCCCCTCGGGTCAGGAGCCGGAACCTTTGCCGGTCCCTAGCGTATGCGAGGCTGATGAAGTCAGGCTTGGCAAGCTTCGTCATGAGACTGAACGGAAGAATGACAGGACCCAGCCGATATATTCACCAGTGAACGGGCCTATCTGTTAAACAGCTTAATCTCCGATAGCCCTACATAAATTTGCTTACGCCACTTGTTCAAATTGACCACGGAAAACACGTTGTAATGAATAACTGTTAGTTTTTATGTTTCGAAGTTATGAAATCATTAATCTCAATGCTTGTGACTAAATTATAAACTAAGACAGTGCGGTTCAAGTTTCCACATTTACCACTAGCTAAATAATGAATACATTTTCCCCTCGAACTCCAATTGTCTTACCCAGAGTTTCTCGTTTCTTGTGATTATTATATCGTTTTAAAGCGGCTGAACGCCAGATTGATTTGTGAAAATTGTTGTTCATACTATTTCACATAGCGTTTACTCTGGAATATGTTGAACTTGAATTCGATTATTTGAGAAATTTGAGTGTATAACGTGGAAAACATAAATTCAACGAATCAAATGACGTAAAAAGATTGTATTACTAGTTGAATAAATTGAATTGTAGATTGTAGAACGAAACGTGAGTCAATGTATTGAAAAACTATTGCTATTGTCGGCAAGGTCTCTGCTTATTCACGTGAGCGTAAAAGAGTAGAAGAGTAATCGTAAAGATTGGTATTGTAGTAGTAGATAAGATGTCTTAAGTAAAGGAGAGGAATTCGGAGAGTGTACGCCATAAGTGAGAACTTATAAGCTCTCAACCAGAGCGTGCCACTCTGCGAACGTCCCTTCTAGACCGCTCCATGCATGGTGCACTCTGAAAGTGCAATCTGCAGCGTGTCACGTTATTATGCACTTTACAAGAGTGCAGCCTGTAGCGTGACACGTTATCGTGCACACTACAGGAGTGCACCTTACAGCGTAATGCACTGCCACTTACGTATACTAACTATAGTGATATATAATAATATCCACAACTATTCTATTATATTGTAAAGGTTTTTTGTAGGGAATTTTCAGTTTTCATCCCGTATATTAATATTATCGCCAATCCCTTAATTTTGTGGTTGCACATGCTAATCTATTTCACAAGTAGGTTTAATATGATATTGTATTTAACTTACCTGTTGAACCAGCTCACCGTTGGAACAGCAGTCAATGGAAGTACAGTCAAGTCAACTATGCTGACTATAAGTTGATTGTACAGACTGGAAGTTGACTGTATAGTTTGTGGTTTGACTGAATTAAGTGCAAGTTAAGTACACTAGGTGCCCAATTCAGACTAAGGCATAGACCAAACAGTAGGCCATACAAATGATTGTGCAGACCGGCTAGCAGTCTGCAAAACATAGAAGTAACATATTATTACTTTTAATGCAATGTCCGTTACTTTAACAAGAGATTCGAATCGAATACTTTATAACGATAAAGGTCTATTAACACTGACCAATACTTATTAGATTAAATATAGATAAGCTAGGTAGAAGAAGAAACTACTTTCCAGTCACGCTTTGCAATTGCGCAAGGTTGAGCAAAGATTTTTACGAAAGGCCCGGCTACTGCGTCTGCTGTTTATAGGTAGCAAAAATGATGACTTTTGAGTATACTGCTGTTAACAGACACTTGAAAGTAGTGACGGTATCGCTATTATCGAAAACATCAAAAATTGTTATTGAATTAATTTTGAAAAAAAAAGCGTTGACATTAACTGCTCAAAATCTTATGTTCTTTAAGTCACCAAAGTTAACAAACGCCTAAATCGTTACTACTGCTGGTACTACTATTACAAATCGCAAATATCAAACGGCTAAGTCATACAAATCTTTTAGCTTTAGCTAATAATCTTGGGTAATAAACAAACCACCCTTCTATTTCCATTTTGAACTCTAATACTATATCAATTTTTCTTTGTACCTAAGCCTTCAAATGGATACTAGCAACCTCAGAATCAATTTCGTTACAAATCATATTGAAGGAAGCGTAACTGAAAGCCTCGAAATCACTTTCGTTAAATACTTTGATGACGATCTATAACTTACAGGGGTTAACAAAAACTTCACCTCTAAGCACTAAACTAAATACATTGAACATTTGTTATCGACGTGAATTATGACAACTGGAACTATATTGTTAAGGATTTTTACAAATTCTGTGAATATTTAAAGGGATTGAATCTCAATATATAGAAGAAATTTAAAAAAAATCAAGGCTAGATTCTGAGCGGATATAAGTAGGAAGGGGATTTCATTGACAGTAGAATTTAAAAAGGATGGTAATTTGACCAAAATACGTTATAAATATGTTATGAATGAAAACCCTTGATAGATATATAAATATACTGGCAAAAGTATTATTAGTAATAAAATTTCTTAATACCCACATATACGTTTATAAGGTTACGTCGAAGAGTAAATAATTCCTCAAACCCTTCTATCAAATGCGTATAATGGGTCAGCGCTACTAAAAATGATAAGGAATCAATTGGTTTAGGTATAACAAGTTCTCAAACCTTTGCCAATCCTGAAGTTCACCAGTTAATTGAGTAGAAACCCCACCAAAAAGCTACTTAATACTAACATAATTATCATAAAGTTCATGGCAATATTTAAAGTTCATAACACGTACAATTTTACTAAGTCCGGTAATAATACTAACTATAAGGAAAAGCCGACTTTACGTAAGAATATACTATAGGTACAACCACTAGCTTTTTCCCCTTAAACTCTGGCAAAGGTATTTATTTTATTTACTAATATTAATATTATCCCAAATATTACTAGTCAAAAAACCTAAAGGGTTTATACAACCAATACATCACCATTAACCCTTAAGATATTCCTATAAAGAATACAAATTACACGCGATTACAACTTTTGTAAAAATCTAGGGAGCTAAGTAGAAGTATAACGGGAAGCCGTACAACTTCTTCGATGTTAGGTTATGACTTTTCTTCGATATTTTCGTTCGCATAAAAATTAAACTGCAAGTTTTCCACTTGATATTTCCCAGTATCTTTACCAAATAGACTGAAAATCATTACCTTCGAAACTTAATGAATTATTCGTTGTTTAAGAAGATTTATAATAGCTTTAAAAGTTGCTGCAAGTACGGCATTAACCATGTCCAATACCATACAAACAAAAACATTATTGGATGGTTATACATATTGGAGTACAAGAAATAGTTTAATAATAGGATGAACCTCCTTAATTAGATATTTAATACGCTAATATTTTGCCTACAGGTAATAGGAAATGAGTGAAATAATAAGTATATATTACGTTAGTAAATCCGATAAGGTATTACGGGTTACCAAAATTTTAAATTCTCTGTATAATTCCATATCGCTACTTGGTTGAGCTTTTTTAACTAAGTACGATCCTTGTTTATGACTGTAATAACACAGATGCTGAGTTTGACTAGTATATACCTCTAAGTTCACAACTTTGACGAAAACAATAAATACACTGCCTATATCTATCACATCTATCGCAAGTATATTGAGATTAAGTAATACGGTTAATAAAAGACCACAACTTAAAACCCTAAACAGCAACGCATAAAGACAGAATAATACTTTGCCTTAAAATCCCTAGGTTAGCGTCACAAAGTTCCCCAAAATTCAGAAAAGTATTTAATTTATAGTAAATAATGTCATTAGTTAACACATTATATTACTGGAGAACTTCATTCAAAGTAGGTAATACGTCACAATTAATGCTCCTTCTCTTCAAATGGAACATATAGTAAACGCGGTATGAACAGAAATATTCAAATTGTTGAAATGAAAGAAAAAAAACCAAAAGTAATCAACGGGTATAAAAATATAATCTGCATCTTTAAATTACCGTAATAATTAGTTGAAAACGTTTATTTATAAAGCTTGATAAGTAAAGACTCTCATCGTTGTTATAACAATAAAAAAACTTACCCTATACACATATTTATCATTTGAAACCAGTATGTTTAGTAAACCTTTTAAGGCATCATACTAAACTATAAGGTAATAAGGTATAAAACTGTAGGTTATTTGTAGAACATCATACTGTAAAAGAATAATACTACTACTAAAGAACTTCTAAGGATAAAAATGAGATGGAACTTTAAAAAATCTCTTTTTACTTAGATCTACGACTATAATTAGAGTTGTTAGACGTTTTTTTTACATTTTTGAATCGTCTACTCCCCTTCTTCTGTACCTTTTAAACTTAAATAACATTGGCGTTAACTTCGATTTGAAAAACCAAACAAACTAGTTAAATAGAACTAGCCAAGGTTCCAACTTGATTTGAAATCAGAACATTTATGATTTTACCTCTAAAGCTTCAAGTCAATGGTATTAAACTTAACGAAATAGGAGCTTCCTTAACTGTATCAACACTTTAACCACTCGATAACTAACAGGTTATACATAGTCTCCAAGGCAATTAGTTATAAAGACGTGGATTTTGTAGCGCTAAAAATAATTGCATGGCTTTGCTAACATTACCAAAATAATTCTCAAAACCCTTATAAGTTTAAGTTCACATTCAAAAAAAAAAATCTAAAACTTCAATTCTAAAGTATTCATAGACGTATTTAATTCGAATGGGAAACATATATTTTTTGATTTTTAACATTCTAACCACCTTTCATGATCCCAAGTCTGTTACAACTATCACAGCAACAGAAACATGGGAAACATTACGAAAATCATGGATTAATAGGTACTTGAGACATTTCATCGTGCTAATCCAAGATGCTGATACCAAATTTACCACTATAAAGTTTCAAACTAATGCTCAATCGATAGATATTAAGTATAAACAAATCCATATTAAAGCCTATAAAAACATAAATAAAATTGAAAAGGCATACGAAATTTTACGAACAATTTTTGATATTTTTATGTTGAAAACTAGTGTTTTCATAAGCGTAAAGTGAAAACTAGTGTTTTCATAAGCGTAAAGTGAAAACTACAGATAAAGATAAAAGTACATGATTATATTATTGGTTCCAACGGTTTTATGTCAACTTTCCTCATATTCCAAATGTACTCATATATAACAACTAAGCTTTTTTGTCTTTAAGAATTTAGCAACGAGTTAAAGCATATATGTTAGACTTGCAAAAAGTAAAAAAGAAACCAACACACTGTTTGATTAATGATACCCTTAATACCTACGACAGACTATCGATAAAATGCTTGCTATTCTTGCTTTTTCAAAGTTAAATACTTATGTTAAGAATCAAGGCAAATGATATGAAGTTGACAAAGAACCGAATATTATCAATATAATCTAATCAATAAAACTTCGAAAAAAAATTTTTAGTATTGAATAGGTTAAAATGTATAAAAAATCATTTTATCCTAGTTAAAATCAGTTAACCAAGCGAATTAAATGATATAATCCTTCCGAACTGATCGTTAATAAGTTGATAAAAAGTCGAAGATGTGGAAAACTATTTAGAAGGGGGATACATACTGAAGAATGGGTTGGAGGTAAGAATTATAAACCTTGAAAAGTATATATAATGACTTTTGTATCACAAAAGATAAATCCAATGACGACCTAACCTTGAAACTACTTATTAAAAGTATTATTAATACACTGGATAAATATTATCAGAAAAGAAACCCGGTTAAAATTGAAGGTTTATTTATACGCGAATTCATTTAACTTATGATACTAACCAAATTCGAAAGCCAAAATATAAAGACGTTTAAGTCGAAGATAATCCAAAAATTAAAGAGTAAAATTATAGACCAACTGTATAAAAGCTTAAAACACATCTTTTAATAATACGGTAATAAAGGCAAAAATTCAATATTTATATAGTTATCTACAATCCAAAAAATAAGCCAGCGTTTAATTATTGTAATTGCTACCAGTTTGACTGTTAATGTAAGCGATAAGTTCACACTTAATAGCCGTAAAATCACGCAAGCCTATACGTAATCTCTTACGAATATTCAACGGACGCAACTACTAAAGCTAGCAAAAGAGCTGAACAACAATTTTCATACTAAAACAGTAATACAATACGTCAAACCTTTGTACTTATTAGCCCAAAAGAATATCTATTGGTTTTTAACGTACAAAAAGTACTTGAAAAACAAACTAAAAACGAAGATATCAATATTTGACCTATGCTCATTAATTTTATAAGGTAAAACCTTTAGTATAATTGGCATACAAACTAAAGATATACTTTCATTTGAAAACATTGGGTTTATAATTGTTAAATAATATTATATGGAGGATGTAGACCTTTAAAGGTATGAAATAATTTAAATTTTGGTTGAATATATTTCGAAAGATTTTAACGAAACCTTGATCTATATCTAGCGTAAATACCATACCCATAGTACAATCGTTAGTCTATAATAAAAAGTGTGAGTAATAAGTTTCTCGAAAATATATCAAAATAACGAGTCAAAAACACAACAGTATCTTTAATCAAAGGCATGAATAGCATCAATCGCTACTGTATATAAACAGAATTTATTTGAAAGTCTGTCGATTACAACGTAAATTTAAAATGCGTAAAATGAGGACTCGAACAAGTTAAACAAACGTATAAATTAGAAACTAAACCACGAGAACAAAAGTATCAATATGATATTGGTAGAATTAATAAAGACGAAATGAATGATTTTTTCGAACGGTCTTTTTGCTAATAACACAGAATTAATATATTAAATCGGATTATTTTTAATATTAGCTACTGAAGATGAATCTAACAAGTAATTTATGATCGCTGGAAACCTCGTATATTAGTTACACTTTAAATATAAGTGTACAATACGAATCATATTGGTATCGGAAGTCTTTGGTATAATAAAAAGCTTTGACATTAGTATAGTAAACGACGGCATGTTAAATATTATTATTAATTTATTTTAATTACTTCCTATACTTTTATTTGTATATGCTAACTCCCAAAGCCTTTACGAATTCCTTTATAACCTCGGAACGATCAATGAATTAATTTTAATAATAAATGTGATGGTTTGAAAAGAAGCACACAAATTCCTAGAGATTAACGAATTCAGGTGAATTAATAGAAAAGATAACTCTAACGGCGCCAGAAGCAAGGCCATGTCTAATAGTGCCCTAAAAAGTTTTTTTATATCAATAGGCTAACTGTACGTATCAAATATTATATGGACCGCGTAATACATAACTTAGAAAAAAAGAATACCTTGACAAATTGGAATACTGTAAGGGTAATAGTAATATGTAATTAAAGCATGCTTAAACCTATTAGTATAAGGTAAGCAATTAGTAGAGCGTAAGTCTGTGACAAAAGACTTATTTCCGGAAGTTAAAGAAGTTAATACATGGAAATGCGGGGCAAAAGATTATAATTGGTGTTAATTTGAGGACGAAACATACTAGAAATAACTGGGGTCCTGCCAATGGATTGGAGAGGACTTCAGTAATTATCACACATTTGTTGTTGGCTTCATTAACGATTACGTACAAAAATATAAAAAAAGTCGCCAGTGTTAGAACAGTAGTCAATTGTAGTACATTCAAGTCAACTACACTAACTGTAAGATAATTGTACTGATTGCAAGTTGACTGTATTATTTGTATGTTAACTATATTGACTATAAGTTAAGTAAAATAGGTCGGCGGATAGACAAAGGATGCTACTATCTTAATTTTCAAGGATTAGTAATAAAATTCCACCAAAGCAATACCACAGTGTTTACTAACGGATCTAAACAACTACTTGATGCGTAATAATGCTTCGGATACAGATATATAGCTTTTTGAGACGGTCGCGTAGTTATGGAGGGGTTTGATAACCTGCATCCTACTACACACGTCTTCGACGCGGAGCCATCAGCGCGCTCTGAGGCCTAGAACCGGTCGCTTGTATCACATTAAGCGAAATAATGTTATAGGTTCAAAATACATTAATAATTTAGGGCATAAAAGGTGATACGGCCATTTCTTTTCTATGAGTTTTCCGAAATTTTCACGTTACAATCGAGTTATATCCGGACTTTATTACAATACAAAAAATTACCGGGGTATATAAGTATCGACGAAAGCAAATATGCGGATAAACTTACAAATATAGTCATTAAATTCTTCACTATTTTTCATAATAACGATCAAACCTTTTTGAATAACGTAAAATTCATTTTCCGGTTGTGATAAAAAGTTGTTTAAAGAAGTAATATAATTAAAATCAAATGAAATTATCCTGTCAATATAACCGTCAACGCTTTGTTTATTTAATTGAATTATGATTCAAATTCGGCAAATTTTCAAAGTCATGTTTTTTCTGTTTCTTAAACTTGTTATTCCCGTTTTTATTATATTAATTTCTAAAGATAAGGTACGTTTACAGGTATTTTTCATCGTACCATCAATAATTTTTTACATTTTTAGACGGATGAACAATAGGTTTAATATAATAACGAATGAAGTATCGCCTACTAAATATATTACCCGGCTTCAACAACCTTTTGGAAACTTTAATCGCATTCTATTAGGATGCACGCAAACGGATGAACACGCGACATCTATATAAAAAGGATTTTTTTAGGACTTTGAGAATTTCCATCGTTTTACCCGCGTTACATATTGATTTTTAGAAGCGAATCAAAAGTAAATTACAATCCAATAAACCTCTTTTTTCCGCTTACCAGTAACGATAATTATTTACACCTGCTTGCGTTAACGTATAACGTTCGTCCGCCTAAAATATATAAATATTACTGTTGTAATAATAATAATTAAAGTAATATAAGTCAAATTTACTTACAGTAAAGTTGACTCTACTGACTGCAAGTTGATTGTATTGTTTTGTGAGTCTGCTTTATTGACCGAAATTCAAGTATAGTATACGCCTACTTCATACTAGAGCATGGATCAAGAAATTGGCTATATAAATTACTGTGCAGACTGGCTAGCGGTCTGTCAAACCTAGAACAATACATCTACCACTTGACCATGCCATACTACTATTACTTTGATAAATCAAATATGTAACAATGTAACGTCTAAAGCCCTACCAATACTGATTAGTGATTATTAAGTTAATTATAGATTCGCTAAATAAAAGAAGTGGTTACTTTCCAGCTGTTATGCTTTAGGTAAGACCAAGGTAGAGGAAAATCTTTTGAGAAGGAATTTCACTACTGTTTCAGTCTTCAAGATAGTAAGTAAAGAATACTTTAGGATTGCTTTAGTTTTTACAGCATGGTATAGATAGCGACGGTATTGTCATTGAAAATAACAAAAAATATTTACGGATCTTTTACAAGGAAAAGCGTTAAGATTAACCGTTGAAAGTCTTAAATCTATACTTTAGCAAAGGGCTAAGGTATTGTCATCACGGGTGTTATTGTGGTAGAAACGATTAAATCCCACACCAAATAACTAATGGTAACAAACGACTGCCAACTTTATCTTTTATACCAAACCTTTGTCCCAAAGACCGAAATTCCCCCCTATTTGACTTCTTTCACTTGTTATATGTTAATTTAATCGTTTAAATCGATAATTTGATCAAAAACATTAAAAATCGCCAAATCGCATCAAGAAAACCAAGTTGTACGACTTTAAACTTACCTAACAAGTTCTTATACCCCCAAATCACTAAGTACCTTGAATATCAAGTCTTAAAATCAGATAAAACACCAAGATAGCACCTACCTAAGAATTATCCAAGGTAATTAAAGCCTTTGAATCTTTCATTTCCAAATATCATGCCGAATGATTTTATAAAATAGATGTTAAGAAAAATTTAACTAAGACGTATCTGGTAAACTTCGTTAGCTATTATATTATTAAGTACAATAACGACGAAAAACTTAACCGTAACACCTAAGGTTTTTAGAGATATTATAAGTTTTTAAACAACTAGACAATTAGCATTTTAAAAATGATTCAAATGGGTGTGAAGTTTAAGTTAAAGGTAAAATTTAAACGAAAAGAAGTTAATGTACCAAATAAAACCTTTATTAAACTCATGAAAGCCCTTTCTAAATTAACTTGACTTAAAAAATAACTTTAAGACTTACTAAACAGAAGAAAAGGAGTCAAAAGTATTTAACTCCCCTATATACATTTTAAAGAATCATCTCATAACCTGTGGATACTACTATATGCCCTCACAGATAGTATACATAGGCTAAAAGGCAGTGCACTGTATTGCAGGGTGCACTCCTACAGGGTGCACGATAACTTGTCATGCTATAGGCTGCACTCTTGTAAGATGTAAAGTGAACTGTGCATAGATCGGTCTGAATTGCTATTCCAGGCCGTCGGCAATATGTGGAGCGGTCTAGAAAAAGTATTTCAGAGTCATATGCTCTGGGCGAGGACTTATAAGCCCTTACTTGTAACGTATACTTTTGAATACTTCTTCTTAATCTTCTATCTTTATATTTTTAAACTACAAATGCTAATTATGTTGGTTACTTTTTTAATATACCTTTTTTTACGTAAACAGGTATTTAGACCCTACCGATACTAATTAGTAGCCAACTCGATTGTTTAAAAATAGCTTAGGAAGAAAAGACAAGTATTCGTTAAATACTTATAGCGGGATGCTATAGCAGAACTAACTGCTTGTTCTTTACAGTATGCCTTATAAGAATCATATGGGAGTGTGAAATTACATGGGAACGTCGAGAAACCCGAAGCGTTACAAAACTATGAGATCTGGAGTAACTTTAAAAAGATTAGCCCCGTTCCTTTAACCGACAACTTGTATTTGCGTTTTGAAAGATCAACTTAGGTCCTTGTAGAAGGCGTCTTATTATGCATTAGGCTATGTAAACTAAAATACCAAGTTTTTCGGAACACTTTACTGTGACCTACCGGATACTAGGCTACGTAAGTTAAAACCACTAAGTTTCAGATCCTTTTGCTAGGACTTACCCGATTTTCGCTTTAGCTAATATCGGTTACATATAAATAATTAACCTAATCGCCTTAACTAATATCGGTTATATACTAAATAAAAAACCGATCCCTTTACCAATTTCTGTTGCAGTATGCTGATACGGATAAACTAACGTACAACGGAACGTATAATAACTCTACATTTCCCTTACCTTATTCAATTTCCTACATTCACCTTATTTATTTCAAGTTTTCCTACATTCGACTTATACATTTTTAATTTAGTCATTGTAACGTTTTAAGTTTTATTAATTGCTTGGTTAATATAGCGTTACTAATGTTAATTAAACTAATTTGAAACGTTTAAATAGTTTGTAGTGACTCCTCACTTACGTATTATTTAAAGTTCATTTACGGTAAAAAATGCTAATAAGCTTTATTCCGACCGCTTTAATTACATTATTTTATTTTGTATTTATTACGTTACCCTAAACTTTAAATAACCACTCAATGCCCTTTACATATATATAATAGCCCTATTAGTAACAGATTTGGTAGAGGCTACCGACTGTATGGATTATCTTTTTACATATACGTCGTTCCGAAGCATTATATTAAGACATTTAGACCTTAACCTTTGGTATAACAAATTCAAGGCCCTAATATAAGATTTCGACCCCTATACTGTAAATATATATGTTACAAATATATTTTACAATTAGTATAGTAATGATATTAAAGGAAGCGAATTATTCGAAGACTTTATAGAAAACTTTGCGGATTAGACATTGGATATTTGGTAAATGGTGGATGGTTTTTTTTAAGAATTTTACGAAAACAATTACGAAGTAAAGGTATTAATATACCTGGTAGAAGTTAGAGTCGTATCGTAAAAGCCTTGTCCGAAACGATTTAACTTATATATATATCTAAATAAATGAACCAAGAAATTATAAAAGGGGATTTTGTGAAAAGATACTACCTGTAAAATCGAAATGAATACTTGATAAAGTGGAGCTTTAAAAAAAACTAAAAAATGGGATACGGCAATCGTCAAAACCGGGCGCCCAACGAAAAACAGAAACAAAATATTTAATAAAAGAAGGAGGTATTACAAAGATTATTTATGACGAAGGTTAAATACGAAGCCTCCATGAAAAGCAACTTTAAACCGGGGTAAAGACAAAAACATAACCCGAACATTGAAAATAACCCACTTAATCGTAATAGAATCAGTCGAAACACATATAATAACCCGCCCCAATAAATAATAATCGGCTGGAATACGGAAAACACCTCGATTTAAGAGGAGATAAGCGGCATAAAACGTTCATACGTACTTTACAGGCTAATAACTTTAATTATAACCCTTGCCGCGACCTCCCATTACATCATTTCCCTACAAATAGGAGCGACCTTACGAAGTAAACTAACTTTGTTAGGTTATAAGATGGGGATAATAACTATAGAAGCAAGCCATACGACGTATTAGATAACAAGATACGTATTATGCTTAATATATGTAAAAGAGTGGATATTTTGCTTTCCAGGCAAGTTAAGGAATGATATATATACTACCTTATATAAATAAATACATTCACTGAATGTTATAACCGCTTAAAATCTCACTTTAATATCGTAATAAATTAAAAACTATACGATAGGAATTAAAATTGTACGACGTGGAAATCTATAAAAAACCAATAGGAAAATTCCGATGAAAACCCTGAGGAAATCCTTACCACCTTATTAACAAAGTTCCGGAAATATTAAATAGCTTTTAAACTAGAATACAAAAGCGACAAACTATTTATTTAAACATTAACAAAATCCTATCGTTGAAACCTGGATCTCGACCTTATACTTTTTAAATTAAAAAAGGCCTTAAAGGTCCTTTATATAAGCTTTAAAACATCGTTCGAAACATTTATACACCGGCAAAAAAGCTTTGGATCAGTATTTGTAGCTAATTAAACAAGAATCGAAGTTTAAATTACTAAAGCAAACCTTAACGAAATAATTCATCATATTCTAGGCCGTAAATTTAAGGTTTATACGAGGTAAAACGATAATGTAAAGTATAGGTACTAAGGAGAAAGCCCCGGTAAAAAAAATAGGGAATATCGTTCGAAAATGAAATAAACGTACCGAAGTTACAATGATACTTGCGGGAAGATATACAGCGCCTTATAAGTTTGTAAAAGCTTTATATAAGATATGGTAAAATCGGCTGCTAGTTTTTAAACCACTTCGCTTACGAGTAGATTCGAATCAAATAATAATTTTAGGCTGATTACGTACCCGAGAATCGGATAAAAACCAACTTTATAGCATATATAGCCGAATACAAAGGTATAAATAACGAACTTGATACTTATTTATACGATGATATATCCAGAAATAACGATCCCAAGGACGATAACGCCTATTTTTTATCCTAAGGCAACGAAACCACTTATTATATCTTTACCGGATTGTAGGACACCTCTTTTAGTTATATCTCCAGGCTGGATTATATGAAAGAAGTGTTCGACGACTATATAGTATTACAATTCACGTTATCAATTAGGTACGAAAACAGGTTTTAAGATATTATACCTAATATTGGAGTAGCTAAAATTTCGACGGCCGGAAAGCGTTAATGCGACGCGTTTACGGCGAGGTTTCCGAAGTTTTAGCTAAACCGTATAGGGGAATACCAAAAGGTCTTATTTTGTAAAAGTAAGGCGTTATTATTTGGAATAGTCGTTGTAAATATACGTTTCTGGCCGGTTAAGTTTTACGTAATAAACTTTAAATATCGTTCTTACTTTTATTAACTAATATGAATTAATTCGGAATCGAAATCCGTAATATAACCAGCCAATTTATCTGTATCTAAAATAGTGTATCCGTATCTCTCCGGCTTAAATTCGGCTACTTATAGTTCTTTTTTAAAGTACATATAATCGAGGTTGTTTATTTAATATAGCCGGAATCACGTGTATTGTACCAACGATTTGGATACCCGGTTGCAAAACGCCTTTTACGCCTACTTTATACTGTAGGCTATACGGATATATGAATAGCCTTATTTAAGGCTATCAAAAAGTTTTGCCATAAATGTTAGCTATAATTATAAGTAATACAACGGTTTAAGTTCCGTTTTTAAAACTATATGTATTTTAACTACAAAGTAATCGTTCATATTATATGTTTAAATAGTCAACCTGTTCTTTAGGTTGTGGACGTAATATTATCGTTTGAAGTCGGCAAGTTATACAGAGTGCTTTTACTAAAAATTATTAGAATATTTTGGTTAACTGTTAGTTTAACGTTTATTTCGGGCCTTTCAATTAAACCACCTACAACGTTGGCATGGCTTTCAACTTTGCCGAATAGCGGATTAAAGCTCAGATAACTGGTATTAAACGTAGACAACTCTAAATAAAAGCCCTACAAGGTATTGGAAAATACGAACAATATTACGAACCGTTAAAGAAAGCTTATATAATTTTGTCGAAAAAGCTAAAGGATAGCAACTTTAAGGAGTTTATCCTTTAAATAATGGTTAACGCCGTTAATAACACTTTTAGCCCGAGTAGGCTTATCCCCACATTTTTCGTTTTCGGTATTTACCTGAGGATTTAAATTGATTTTATACCATTAATATTTACGGTATAAAGAGCTAATATCATACGAAAAGTTATAGTATCTTTACGATTACTAAGAGCTAAAAACGACATTTTTAAGGCGTTGGCGATAAGGAATAGCCCGTGTAACGTCAGCGTTTTGGATTTATTACTATAGTCTAAAATTTTGGTTTGAAGAATAGAGGATGAATAGACTAGACTTTGGAAAATTAACGGGTTTAAGGGTCATAATGTATTGGTCAATTTGTTAAACGGCATAAGTTCGTTTCTATTAATAATGGTACATAAGTATAGGAAAAAGGTAAAAAAAATGGACTAAAATCCTTAAGATGATTAAAACCGCCTACATACTACCCCCTAAAACGATAAAAACAACTAAAACCGCCTATACGCTACCCCTTTGAACAACGAATTTAACCCGACTCCATATTAAGATTCGGCCCCAAGACATGATTTCACCCCAACTATATTAAATAAAAATGAAACATTTACGTTAACTTTACAAAAATTTCGCTGCTAAGGACGACTTTTCGGCTCGAAAACGAAAAAACGCCCTAGAAACTTTACCCCAGATTCTTTAATTACGTAAAAGAAATTGGCAAATCGCGAGTTTAACTTAAAAATTAGCTACAAGGGTATTATCACCAACCTAGGTATTTTATTCGAATATCTTATCTAAATAAAGACTTTAGCCTTAATAGACTAAGACGTTTTTCGCTTTAAATATCTAGACTTTACCATTTACAGTACTTACAGGATTTGTCCAACATATTTCATACACGAAGTAAAAAGTAAGATTAAGAAACCTTACGAAAAGATTCGTTTGGTTATTAAAGATCACAATAACAAAGGCAAAAAGAATGTTATAACTTAGTTACCTACGTTATAACGAGCCAACCACCGCCTGATTTTTATATTCGTAACCTCTTTTAACGAACCATATAATCTATATGTTGAGCTCCGGGATATAATATATGCTTATATACAATTTAAGAAATGGTTGAAACGACGTATTTACGCAAATATGCCAAAAAAAAACCTTAAATAATATTACCCACCTAAAATAATCCTACGTATTTTAAAGCTTTCTTACGACTTAATTGAAGCCGGTATATATTGGTATAATATTTATTAAAAGCAATATATGGAGAGACTCGGAATATCTAACTTCACATTTTACTCGTGTTTATTAGTATTGATTACCCGTTCGTAGGGCTTTACACTTATGGGAATGCAAATAGACGATACCCTAACCTTATTTGAAGTCTCATTTTCCGTGTTCGAGGAAAGGAAACTTTTAGAGACCAACTTAAAGGCTAAACCTAAGATTTACCTGTTAAAGAACAATATAATCGATTTTAATAGTGTTATAATTACACATCGAAACGGCATTGTAAAACTTACGTAAAAAAATATAATTAAATAAAGTGACTTTTGTAGTTTTAAATAACGTAAAACGGGCCAATAAATACAAATTCCAGCGAATACAAGGAGCTTGGGTTACGTCTATAGCATTATTAAACGCGTTATTCAACCATTCGGTCGTCGTTCAGTGCTAAACCGACCCAACGGAAGATTTATGTAAGGTATTTAACAAACGCCTTTTATAGTAAATATACAATCCAAAGTGATGATTGTGGTATATATCGTTAAATATACGTAATATAAAGCTGTTTATTTTGATTAACGATCCTTTTACTAATAATAGAGATTATAGCTTATAAATTGGATTTATTCTCGTCTTCGGTAATGAATTATCCGATCGTAACGACTTTAAATTTCGTAAAAACATTATTTTTTAAAGATTTACTAAGTGTAAAAAATTTACGAGGAACTTCCTCGCTTTCGAGATTTACGGTATAGTTAAAGGCTTTGATTCGTATATTATTATGGCGATGATAATCCAGATAATTGTTTTAACCTTGGTTTACGCTTTATCCTTTGAGTTATTTACACTGGTTTTTATTTGTTTTATAAATGCCTGGTTAAACTAGGTACCACAAATGAAAAACGACTAATAATTGATATTATAGCTTTACGCAAGTTGTACGAACGCCGGGAAATCGAACAAACTAGATAAATTAATAACAAGTTAAACCCAGTAAACGCGATAATAAAGATAATACCCAACGGTGTCCTAAAATTATTATATCGATAAATACGTTATTTTTTAAGGTTGTTAAAAGGGTTTTACGACTTTAATAAGCAGTTATATCTATTTACAACAACTTGAATCAGCCTATATATGTTATTAGCCCTTATTTACATTTTTATTTTATTTAATACGACTATTTACACTAATTTTTACGTATTACCTTTTGTGTTTTTCATTTACCAATTTTTGATAATTTCAATCGACCTATCGATATTATTCGCGTCGACTTATATTTTGCATTTACTTAATACGACTATTCGTACCGATCTTAATACATTAATTCTTTTATTCTGCATTTTGTATTACGTTTATTATATCAAACCTTATTCATGAAAAGTTATAAAATTACTGTGTCATGTATTATATTATAGCCGGATACGCTGGCCCGGATGAAGGAGTGTTTATTTATGATTAAAGGGAAAGGGCGACATTTCCGCGTCCTTACTATTCTTTCCATCGCTTTCCCTTTTTATATTAACGCTACAACCATTACCATTAACGACATTATTAACGTCAACGAAAATATGGCCTTATTCCTTACTGGTTATGTTCTTAGGCAAAAGTATAAATGACGGATTACCATCCTTACAGCGACTTGAAATAACGCCGTCAAACTCGTTTGCGTAATATATACGTAGGCCTTGTTTTCAAGCAACGATGGCGGTTGCTGTCTCCTTAGTCCGCCAATTAACGTTTAGCGCGTTAAAGAGGCCTTACGACATACCTTGGCGATATGAAGCTCAAAGCAGCGAAGGAGATTCGCCTAGTATTCTTTATTTATAAAGGAAGGAGTAAAAATCTAATAAACTAAGGACTTAAGATGTATATACCTTGGTGTAGCTGCGCCAAGCTTCGTTTACAGTATAAAATGGCCTCCACGAGTAATGAAGTGTTTATCTTTAGGGAGAGATTAAGGTTTATAATCTTAGGAGCCCCTTATTCCTCCCCCAAACTGGGAAAGGAAGAGGGAGAAAAGGGGGAGGAGGAGGTCGGCGTGGTAATGGTGGGGAGAGATGAGGCCGAGGCAGCGGTTAGGCTGGGCGGCGTGGTGGCGGCGGAGCTTGGTAGTGTGGCGACAAGCAGCGTAGTGGGTGCGGGCGACGTGGTAGTAATTAAGGAGATTAAGCCTGACGAGGGCGGGTTATTACTGTTAATAATGGTAGTGGTATTGGGGGCTGCGGCTGCGGCAGCTGCGGCGGCGGCGAAGCGCCGATGTTCTCGCGCCAAATGGCGCCTAATAATCCTATTTTTACACGACATTTATTCTGGAATTAGGTTAGTACGTGTATAGGCTAAGTAACCTACATATTAAGACGGCTTGGTTTAGTTAGATAAACTAGATATTGGATTGGAATGGGGATTTGTATTAGCTGAAACTGCGCGCTTTTGGTAAAATAAAAAAAAGGAAATTTTGTCTAAAGCGATGGCGATATATCTTTTCATACTAACCTACCACGTAATTACGTAATTACCCTACATTATTACCCCTACGTAATCACTACTACGTAACCACATCTGTTAGAAACAACGAAAGGCGTCATAACCAACTATGTCGCTTCTATTTAGCTACACTAACTAGAGCCAACTTATAATCACCACCGCAGCCAGACTTTGCTAATCCTAGTCGAACTTATTAATTTAGACCTTTTACGATTAATACGTTAATAATACTATTATTACTGCTAACTTAGATCTTTTACGATTAATACGATAATAATACTATTATTACTGCTAACTTGGACCTTTTACAACTAACGTCTTAATAATAACACTATTACTATTGGGTTATAGGTACGAAGTATATAAGGAACAAAGAAAAGATTACCTATGTAAGTAATATTATATACCCTAATAAATAGTACACATAAGCTAAAAGGTAATTTACTATATTATAGGGTACATTCCTGTAAAGTATACGATAACGTATTACGTTACAGGCTACACTCTTACAAAACGCAAAGTACACCATACATAAATTGATCTAAAATGTTATTCCTAGCCGTCGGCAATACGTGGAGTAGTTTAGAAGAAGTATTCCAAAGTCATACGCTCTGGGCGAGGGCTTATAAGCCCTCACCCGTAACATACACCTCTGGATACTTCTTCTTGATCATCTATCTTCATCTTTTTATACTACAAATACCAATCATCTTAATTACTCTTCTAAGACACCTGATTTCACATAAACAGGTCTTTAGACTCTACCGACATAACCCCAATTTAAATTAAGCTTTTAACATCCATGCAAATACCAATTCTTTACACACTGATAATAAGAAACCTATTAATCTGCTTGACAGCCTAACATCATTTTATAATAACGCGGAGTACGTTTTCAATGGTAGTAGTATGCGTGAAGTAGCGGCCGTCAACGCGATAAGAGGAATTGATGTTAATGACATCCTGTTAAATGAGTAAAATCGTCAAGCCCTTAAAACCGTTCCTACAGATAATTCCCTCTTACCTCTCAATTCTTCCCTCAAAATCTCTAGAGCTTTTAAGGCGAAGATTCCTATAGCAGATACGCTTATATATGTGAGCCCACTACAAGTTCTACCATAAGACTTTATCCTTTCATTTAAACAACTAGCAATTACTTTTAACATTGCAACTTTGAAGGCCTAAGGTTTGAATTGATAGGAAATACCATCGAAGATTAGAAAGATCATCGCAACCTTGTCTTCAAACCTATCAAAGTAGTTATCATTAATTATAAATTTCGTATAAGCTTGACGAAAGGCTGTAATGATATTAAAAATATGAATAGAAGTCCTACAATCATTATAATACAAAGATGAAACCGTTTTTAAATATTTGCAATTAAATAGATGTTTTTCTTTTCGGTTTTTACATCCTTTTTTTTAACAATCCTCATAAGATACGCCAAAAATTACTCTCTAACTTTTCTAATTAAATTGAAAGCAATTACTAGATTTACGATGGTATAGAGATTAACTTCGAGTAAAACATATACCTTACATAATATTATACAAATCATGCTTCAACAAGGTGGACAACAATAATTTTTAAGAAAAAAAGGAGGAAATACCGATAAATATTCCTAATCAAATATTCGACAAGCTAATACTATGTCAACAACTAATGAAAAAAGCCTAAGATAGCGAATCCAAGTTTTATAAACAAGTACAAGAGGTAATAATGGGCGTAAGAGAATTCTAATACACTTTATAAAGCTGAAATACTACCTGAAAACCCCTTTTTAGTTAATTACGGTCCTCGTTTGCAACCGTAATAGTATTTACACCTAATTCGTTTGATATATACCCTTAAGTAAAAAACTTCCGCGATGTGGATAAAACAAATCACGTAATAATACACTATATTTATCGCCACTATGAGCGACCCTAACGATTAAAACCTAATTTAAAACCTTTGAACTGGAAGCCACAACTATATTGGTGCTAACGAAGATAACACTTCAGCTGACCTAATAACTATAAAAGTTATTGTTTTGATACTAGCTAATAGTATTGAATTTGTGAAAATTCATGTTATTACTTAATTTACCACTTTATGGTTAAGCGTTACGAATAATAGGTAATATATGACACTTAATACTCTATTATTTCCGGGTGAGATTACAGGGATTATGTAATAGATTACGAGTGCAAAGAGTTTGTTAACGATAACTATTCGCACTCATTAAGTTATATAATATAAAGACGTTGCACTAAATACGGTTAAATAATTACCAATTACAAATTTTTATATCGTTTAAATAGCGAAAAAACTTACCTTTACCTGAAAAAAAACCCCTAACTCATTATATAGCTTTGACCTCCGCTATTGGTAGGGCTTTACTAATAGACCTTTAGAAGTTACCACGATGTCGATTCGATTGGTCGAATTAACAGTGGTATGGTGTAGTTAAGTGGTAGATGTATTATTCTAGGTTTGGCAGACTGCTAACTGGTCTGCGCAGTAATTTGTACAGTCAATTGCTTAGCCATTGCCCTAGTCTGAATCTGACACTCCACTTGCAGTTAGTATAGTTATCTTTACTTACAGTAAAGTTAACTGACTATACTGCAATTGACCTGCTAAAAATAGAAGTCAATATTATTCCAACATCCGCAATCATTACCCGAACTACACGTTTTGAGATTTTAATCCAGACATAAAGGAAAAAAGGTAAATGAATGAGGTATATTTGAAATACATGGTAATACGAAAGGAAAAAATTACTGTTACGGAAATTAATTGTTAAGATATTGAAAAAATTAAAATTTGTTTAGATTCAAGCAAATAATTAATATTATTAGGTATAACTATTGTTTGGATTATTATTAGCTCGATTAAGTTTTATATCCTCAAGTCCATTACCATAATCTTTCATTATTTGAAAAATATGAAATTTTGAGCAATAATATTGACGTTAATGCCACCTAGCTGGTTTAAAACGGTTCGAGATTTTCCATGTTTTTAAATGGTAGAACCTATAATTTTATTCCTAAAGCTTATAGGTAATGATATTGAATTTTATGGATTGAGAACTAATTTGATTAGACCGCTGTTCTAACTATCTTGGCGTCGATAAACTATATAAACTTTTGAAATCTATAAGACATGAAAATATGGAATGATTTTGTGAAAATTATTAAAGGGCTTCATCATTACTGACAAATATACGCTTAAGACTTCCGAAATTTTAAATTTACATTGAAAAACAACGCGAATTTTCATTGCTAGAATTTTTTTAATATATTTTATTTTAATAATAAGCCTATTCTTTACGTTGTTGATTTCTCAACCTCTTTTCACAGAATTAAGTTCCTGAAGTCCCTTTCGATAAAGGATCCGGGGAAAATATTAAGGATATTGTAAATTACCACGTGTTTAGACCTACCTATCATCGTCGTTTATGATATCGACATTAACTACATGGCGGCGGAATTTCAGGCGGATGCTAAGATAATAGGAATCAAGTGTAAATAAGTGCTTATGAAGGCCTACTAAAGCATTGAAAAAACCAAAATGGTACATGCTCAATGTCACAAAACATATGATATTCTTACGATAGAGATTGAAAGTTTTCAAAACCAGGAAATTTGTTTTTAAATAGTAGTAAAGGGTTTAAACAATACTGTGGGCCCTAATAGCCTAATGTCAATGCTACTGGTTTTTTAAATATACCTCATCCTGACGAATGGATTCTTACCATTAACAATTACCCTAAAAAGAGCTATAACGTACGAAAAAAAACATTAAAAAAACTATGGGAGAACTCAGCAAAACATGAAGTTAATAATGGCTTTAATATCATAAAACGCCTTGCAATAACCAACGTATATATTTTACCATTACAAAATAAAGGTTTTACGTGGTGAAAACTTAGTAAATAAGTTAACCTATTTAAAATATAAATATGGCCAACTTAAAACTACTTGGAAAAATTACGAACGGTTCTAAAAGATTTCGTATAACTCAGATTAAAACTTATATTAGAGCGATTGATAATCCTGATAAACAGCTTTTTGTCAAACTAATGAGCTAACACAAACTTTCTCTTTTCATGATCAACAAATTAATGTAACACCGGTAACACGGCCGACTATTAAAAATAAAGAACGTTAAAGACAAGGAATACAAATCGGATCGGATCGTATCTATAATATTGCTTGAGTTATTGAAAAAAGAAGGATAATAAAGACTTAGTTGTAAATTTTCAAGCATAAAACTTTATCAAAACCTCCAGTAACCCTTTTAAAATAAGCGATGAAGTCGAGATTAATGGACTTTTAATTCGAGGATTTGTATAATTCGTATTTAAAAGCGACTTTAATCTTTAAAACTCGAATATTATAATATTTAGGTCGAAGATTATATAGGAGGTTAAGGGCAAAACTACGGGTTGTTCGTAAAAAAAGTTACGTTTCATCACTTAAGGATATAATAATCAAAATAAAGACTGAATTTTTATATAGTCGTTAACGATTTAGAAAATCAGTTACCATTTGAAGGTCGATTTAGCAGCAAGTTTTCTAGGTAAAGATTAAAAGAAATTCACCTTTAATAACTGTTATATAACGTAAACGTACACTCAATAAGCAATCAATTTATAACGGATCGTTTTGTTGGAGTTACTTTAACAATTACGTGATAAATATCTTCCAGAAACTGTTATACAATATATTGAGTAATTATACAGATTAGGAAAACAAATATTTATTGGTTCCTAAACTATTAGTCGTACTTTAAAACGAAGTTAGATATAAAATATTCAATCGACAACCAGTATTTACTGGTAATGTAGGACGAAAAGTTCGGTTTAATAGGTATAAAAATTTAAAACATCTTTTTCATTACAACTACTAGCTTTATGGTATCGAAATATCAAACTATTAAGGATTGAATGTTCTGGAATTATAAGCCAGTGGTGACTCTGGCAAAAGGCAATTGAATTAGCTTTCAGACATCGTGAATCCGAATGTTTAGTATTAAAAATACTTATCTTAGTTTCTGTTAAAAAAACTAAAACGTTTATTTGACTAAAATTGACAGAAATAACGTGGCTAGGGTTCAACATGACTTGAATCAACGCGCTTGTAACAATTATATCACCAATCTAAACCAATCGGAAGCCTCTTACAACTTACCAAATTCGGTATAAACATGAGACCTGACCGACGAAAACTTTCATCGATTGAATAAATCGTTAAAGTAGCATATGTAGAATTTAAATCGAGCAATTAATATGGTTCCAATTGACCTATTCTGAACTAATTTAATAATTTTAATAAACAGTTCCTTTACGAACAATATAAACCTATCGTTGTTAATCGGATTACTAAAAACCCTCGTTTATAAAGATAGGTAAAAGAACCAATTCAACATCATCGGAAGTCTAATCCATTAGACACCTATCAAATACAAGATGATTACACGAAACAGGTTAACTTCACAGATCTATGGTATAATGACCGCCTTAGATATAGGCATAGAACTATGAGAAACACTGAACATAATCACTAAAGAATTAAGGATCTCTCGTATTCCGGTGGTAATTTATATTGACTTGATTAGATCATATAATGATCTTCAAAGCTTATAATCATCAACTTAAAAATCTTTACAATCGATTCGATAACATTTTGTAAAGTTTACAAAGGCAAATAAATTGAGGAGTTCTGATACATTAATAGCAAAGAAAGTCCCGCATATACAATAATAAAGACGTCAATAAATAAGATCTTGAAAATTTTGGTAAATAACTATAGTGTTAGTAAGGTCCAAAACCTTTAGTTTCATGTAAAATAGAGTATTTAGAAGAGTAATAAGAAATATTGGTATTTGTAGTATAAGATTATAGATGCAACGAAGAAGCATCTAAAGGTGTATGCCACAAGTGAGGGCTTATAAGCCCTCTCCCAAAGCGTACTACTTTAGACTGCTCCATTAATTGCCATTCGGTCTAGTATAGCTATTCCAGACCAATCCATGCATGATACACTTTGCGTTTTGTAAGAGTGCAGCCTACAGAGTGACACGTTATTGTGTACTTTACAGGAGTACATCCTGTAATACAGTGCACTACTAATAGACCTATGTATATTATTTAAAGTTTATAAGGTAATATTCACATCGGTTATTATTATTTTTTTGTTATATACTCCGTATCTACAGCCTAATTGTAATAGTGTGATTATAGTTACGAAGGTTTATATTAGTAGGTTTTATAGTAACGGTGTTGTTTTAGTATTAATTACAAAAAGTCTTAGCTAGAAGTTTCTATAACGATAATATGGTTATAAAGGTTCAAATTAACAAATTCGGTTCAAATTAGTAAAGTTTAGCCGCGGTAATAATTATAGTTCAGATAAGATTAGTAAAATTTAACCGTAGTAGTAATTGTAATTCAAACCTGATTAATATAGCTAAATAGGGGCGGTATAATTAGTAATAACGCCTTTTATTGTTTTTAACAGAGGTGGTTACGTAGGGATGATTACGTAGAGGTAATTACATAGAAATAATTACTTAATTACGTATTAGGTTAATATAAAAAGACGTATCGTTATCGGTTTAGACAAAACTTTCTTTTTAAAAGCGCGTAATTCAAGTCGATATAAGTCCCCATTTTTATTCTGCCTTTATTCTCCTTCATTAAATAAACTATTTTAATAGGTAAATCACTTGGCTAATATAGATATACTAACCTATCCTTCGAATAGATACTGCGTAAAATCAGGATAGAATAACGCTATTTTACGCGAAAGCATCGATGCGCCGTCGCTGCCGCAACCGTTGCCGCCGTTACCATCAATTCGCCCTTATCGGGTATAATCTGGTTAATTACGGCTACTCCGCCCGCCGCCACTACCTCACTTAGCCTTACCGCCGCCGCCTCATCCCCCTTTGCCGCCACCACAACCCCCTTAAACTTTACCGCCGCCGCTGTCTCACTCCTTTCCGCCGCCGCCGTTATAACCCCCCTTTTTCTCTTTTCTCTTTTCCCTCTCCCCAGCTCCTAAGGGGAGGAGTGGGGGGCTTCTAAGGTTATGAACCTTACCCTCTCCCTACGGATAAAGACCTCATTAACCATAAAGCCCCCTTTACACCGTAAGCGCAGCCCAATACAGCTACGCTAGGGTTCGTATATCTTAAATCCGTCCATTATTATATCTTTAATCTCCTTTTTTAAAATAAGGAATACAAGGCGAATCTATTTCGCTGTTTCGAGTTTTGTATAGTTAGGGTACATTGTGAGGCCTCTTTAATGCGTAAGTCGTTAAATCGACGTATCCGGGTCCGTAGTCCCAGACCGTTAATTGATACGTTTCACGTATCGTATGTTGTATTCATGGCTGCGGGTAAGTCCGTTGGCGATTATTACGAAAACAGGGGTCGTTCGGTCCGTTACCATCGTTATAAACGGATTGGTAGCTTTTACGCCCCCGTTTCAGTAATCTTATAACTATAAGCCAAATCCATATAACGCGTCCGCCGGCATTTGAATAAATTTGAACCGAGCTTTAAAACTTTCCTTTGACCAACATCTACAGTTCGTGGCGCTTTAAAAAACAACTACGATTGTAAATAACTAAAACAAACCGATATTAAATCATAATAGGCGTTGACCAGCGGTTTCAAAAAGAATAGCCGCCATCATCGCCTAAAAACGGTGCCCACAAATATACTACGTAAACGAGTTTAACAAAGTTATTATACATCGTCGTAAAAAGGATGATCCCCCTTTCAAACCTTTATCTAAAGGTATAACCAGTAAGGCTTAGGGCTATATCTTCGTTAACGCTAATGACATCGATAACGGTAATGGTGGTAGCGCTAATATAAAGAGAGAAAGCGATAAAAAGGATAGTAAGGATGCGACAGCATCGCCTTTGACTTTTAATAGTAACTAAATGACTTTCGCGTCGTGTCGGCATACCCGGCCATAATAAAATACGTTACATATTAATATTATATCTCTCTACAAAATATTCTTTTAAAACTGATAAATATGATTTGAAGTAAATAGCAAAAAAAAGCGAAAAATGGTAAAATATCAATTAATACCAAAGTGCATGAAGCAAAGTATAACAATATACGAGGGTGGCGCCAAATGGTAAAATAAAATGAAGAAAAAAAACGAAAAAGAAATTCCTTTGGGTCGAGGCGCATAAAATAAAGCGTAATACAATATTAGGAGCAGTACAGCTTAATAAATCTAAATAAAAAATTAAGGGGAGGTACGAAATAGTAACGTTAAATAAAAATAAAATTGAAGACCGGTGCGAATGGGATAGTTTGAGCCGGTTGAAATTGATAAAAAGTGGTATAATAGCTTATTAGGGTTGTAAAACCTTTTTAACAACCTTAACCAATAGTATACTCGTCGATATCAGTATTTTTGATATTCCGTTTCGGGTAAATTTGGTTGGCGCATTGGTTAAGTTAAACTCATTATTAATTTACCTTCTTTACTCGATTTTACATCGTTTGTACGACTCGCACAAAGCTATAGTATTAATTATCAACCGTTTTTTATTTGTAATATCCAAGTTAACTAAGAATTCATAAAGCGAAAAGGAATTAGTATATACGGTAAAAAGAACAAGGCGTAAATTAAGGTTGAAAATAATCATTTGGACCGTTGTCATTATGATAATACACAAATCTAAACTTTTCATTATATTATAAATTTTTAACGTTGAAAAACTTTTCGTATTACTTTTAAACTAGTAAAGCTTTAATGAATAATGTTTTTACGAAACTTAAAGCCGTACCGGGC
The DNA here is from genome assembly GCA_038502455.1 of Anisogramma anomala. Lineage (NCBI taxonomy): Eukaryota > Fungi > Ascomycota > Sordariomycetes > Diaporthales > Gnomoniaceae > Anisogramma > Anisogramma anomala. The sequence goes on along the minus strand of JASMMZ010000008.1, from coordinate 5,722,504 downwards.
TGGTATTTCGTTATCGAAAACTAAAACGAAGCTTATTTATAAGTTATACTCGTTGTTATTAACGAAGGAGCTGTTAGTAAAAATCAATAGTTTTACATTATTTATATTCATCGATAAGAACTATTAATCGCGTTTTAAATTGTATATTCATTATAATAGAAGTTTGTTCAACGCTTTATATATATCGTTCATCGGGTCGGTTTAATATTACGCAGCAATAGAAAGGTCAAATGCTATCTTGAATTATACCACAAAAGCGACCTAAACGCCACGTATTCGTTGGTATATGTGTTTATCGGCCCGTTTTACGTTATCCAAAACGATAAAGATGACTTTATCTAACTACCCCTTTTATATAAAGTTCAAAAAGCTGTTTCGAAAGGTAATAATAACGTTATTAAAATCCATTATATGGTCCTCCATCAGGTACATTTTGGGTTTCGGTTTTAAGCAGGTTTCCAAAAGTTGACTTTTTGTAATACAGAAAATAACGTGTTACACCACGTTAAGGTGTCGTCCGTTTACATGCCTGTTAATACAAAGCTTTTTGAACGGGTTGTCGATATCAATAAACACGGTTTAAAGGTAAAGCTAATTATCCCGAGCCGTTTTTATAGTGTTTTTAGTAAGTGTCATATTAGTAAATACCGGCTTTAGCTAAACCGTAAAGTGATTTTATAGTACGTAAAATCGTTTCAAGCGGGTAATATCACCTAATATCTTTTAATATATCGGCGTAAATTCTTCGTTTAACCCATTCTTCAAGTTAGGTATATACCTATATTATATGTCGAAGTTCGATTTCTTAGTTATATAATATGTTTAGAAAGGCCGTGAGTATAAAAATTAGTCGGTAGTAAACTCGTTGTAATATAGGAGATTATATCATAATATCATTTTTACCTTCGTCATTATATCCTTTGATAACTTGGTGTATCTTTTCGTAAGGATTTCTGGTTTTATCTTTAATTTGTAAACGAAAAGCGTTAGAAAAATCCTGAAGTTATTGTAAATAGCCGGGTTGAAGCGTTTGAAACAAAATACGCCTTAGTTAATTAAAGTTAAGATTCCTGTTAAAGTAAATTATTCGAATAAGGTACCTAAGGTAGTAATAGTTCCTTCGTAGCGGAGTTTTTAGTTAAGTTCGCGGTTTGTCTTTCTTTTCCACGTGATTAAGAAATACGTAACAATTTTTTTAAGGAGTTCTTTAGTTTTCGAGTTAAGGGGGCGCCCTCAGCGACCAGGGTTCAATATAGTTAGTATAAAAGGACCTTTTTTTTCTAATGTATTAGGGCCGAAATCGTATTTCAGGGGTAAGGCTAAAACTAGGATAGGTTTAAATTCGTCGTTTTAAAGGTTGTTTTGACAACGGTTTTATTCGTTTTAAAGTTTCGGGCCGTTTTTTTATCTCTCTTTTATATTTATGTATCATTATCCATCGAAACGGACATATTTCGTTCGGTAAATTAACGATTATATTATAGCCTATAAACCTGTTAATCCATTAAGGGCGTACTTATCTATCTATCGTTTTCCAAACTAAAATTTTAAATTGTAATCGTGAATTTAAAACTCCAGCTTTATGTAGAGTATTCCTTATAACCAACGCTTTGAATACATCATTCTTAGCCCATAAAGAGCGTCACAATGCTATAGCCTTCGGTACAGCATTAGCCTTTTATACTGTAATGGTAATAATATAAAGTCTGTGTAAATCCTCAGGTAAGTACCAAAAATAAAAAGCGTAAAGATAAGTCTACTTGGGCCAAAAGTGTTATTGATGGTGCTAACCTTTATTAAAAGGATAAATTCCTTAAAAATGGTCCCTTTTAACTTTTTCAACAATACTATATACGCTTTTTAAACGATATGAAGTACCGCTTACACCTTTTAATACCCTATAAGGCTTTTACTAGGATTTGTCTATATTCTTTACCAGTTATTCAAGCCTTAATACGTTACTCGGTTAAGTCGAAGGCCGTATTAATGTTTTATATATTCTAGTTTAGGGGTCTTAGGTAAACGTTAAACTAATAGTTAACTAAAACGTTCCAATAGTTTATGAAGAAAACGCCCGGGTAAATTTAACGCCCTAAAATATTGTTACTGTGTCGACGGCGTAAAGAATTAGTTAGTTATCTAAATATATAATATCAATGATTACCTCGTAATTAAAACATATATCATTTAAAAGGCGGAACTTCAACCGTCGTAAGCCTTATACATATAACTAGCATTTATAGCAAAGCCATTTAATAGTTTTAAGTACGTTTTTTCCTACATTTATATGTTTTACAGCGTAAAGCAAACGTAAAAGGCGTTTTGTAACTGGGTATTCGAATTGTCGGTGTAAAATCCGCATTTCCGGCTAAATTAAGTAAATAACCTAAATTATACATACTTCAAAAAAAAAAATCATAAGTAGCAAAACTTAAGCTGAAACAATACAAATACGCTATTCAAAACGCGGATAAGTAAGTTAATCGTATTCCGGACTTTGATTTCGAATTTATTTATATTAACTCATGAAAGTGGAAAAAATATTTTAAAATTTATTATGTAAAAGTGAACCGGTCCGAAATTCGTATTTATAACGACCGTTTCCAACGATAACGCTTTACTTTTATTACATAGGACTTCTCGGTATTCTCCTTTTCGATTTAACTAAAACTTCGGAAACTTCGCCATGAACGCGTTGAATTGTTGCTTCCCAGTTATTAACATTTAGACTACATTTATATCAGGTCTAATACCGTGAAACCTATTTCTTTAACTGTTAAAAATCGTAAATTACAACGTAATATAAGCTTTAAGCACTTCGTTTACGTAATGTAAACCTATATTATACATAAAGGAGGCGTCTTCAAAACCGGCGGAAATACGTTAGGCAGTTTTATCGGTTGAAACTAATAATTAAGCATTAATATATTCCACGTAGTTTTTTCCGAATATATCTTCGTAAAGTTAGGTTTTGAGTTCTTTATTTATATCTTCATATTCGGCTACGTATATTGTTAAATTACCTTCGATTCGATTTTTAAGTATATAATCGGATTAAAATTGTTGTTCAATCCTAATTTTATCGTAAGTGGGGTGATTCGTAAACTAACAGCCGACTTTTCCATTTACGATATACCTTTTTTACAATCCCACCGGGCTCCTTATATATTTTAGCAAGTATTACTATTATCTCGGTACTTTTCCTCTATTTCCGAACGATTGTTCCCATCCCTTATTACTAGGGTTCCCTTTTTAATATTTATACTTGAAGTATTTGTTTTACTTTGAATAAACTTTAAATATTCGATCTAAAACGTAAAAAAATAATTTTGGTAAGGTTTAATTTAGTAATTAACCTTTCGCCTTCAATTTCATTATTTTTAAATACTGATTAAAGACTCATTCGTCGGCGTATAAACGTCTTAAACGATATTCTAAAACTTGTATAAAAAGCCTTTGAATAATATTTTAGTTTAAAAAGTATAAGATCGAAATTCGGGTTTCTGCGATAAGATTTTGTTACTATTTAGATACATAATTTGTTACCTTTATATTTCGGTTAAAAAGTTCCCGAGCATTTTCGGAATTTAGCTAATAGAGTAATAAAGATTTCCTAAAACTTTTTATCGGCGTTTTCCTATTAGATTTTCACGTATTTCCAAGTCATATTAATTTAGTCCCTGTTATAAAGTTCGTAATTAATTTTCGTATCGAAATATTATTTAAGGCTGTTATAATACTTTACAAATGTAATTACCGATGTATAGTAGTACATATACCATTTTCAACCTAGCAGGATAATAAACCGGGTAAAATGATATAAAATTATACTAATTTAATGTTTAGTCTTTTCTATATATTAAACGTCGCTCGTATTCCTTTATCAAATCCGTGGTACTATTCGTCATCAAAATTTTCTTTCCTATTCAAAAGCCTAACGAAGTTTATAAGCTTTATAAAATCGATCCTATTAATGGTAAATAGATATGGTTAAAGGTCACAGTAGGGGTCGTGGTTAACGGGCATCAATTCGTAAGGCGGGCTATTCTTTATATCTTAACCAATACTTTCATAGTCGATTGGACTATTTTCGCTATTTCGGCCGATCCCGCTTTAGCTGAACGGATCGTTTTTATCGTTCGAAATGTGTTTTGGTACTCCGTTTTATTTTGTAATATGTACCAATGTAAGGGTATATTCTACTTATATAGTAAATAAAGATTGTGTTTTTTTTTCGGGAGCCTTTGGTTTTAATTTGGGGTATAGGTACAGGATTAAGTCGTCTTACACCTTGTCCCCTTAGTTCCAACAACAATCTCTTTTGCTTCGTAAAGTAACATCCCTTTATAAATTCCGCTAAATACCAATTTTTATCTGTTTAATCCGATACATTGATAAGTTATGCTATTTCGAATAGGGATTTTACCAAGTAGCTATTCCTACCTCCTAAGGTATTAATACCTTTAATTCGTTGTTGGATCCGTAAAGCTTTGGTAATAGTAGGATTTACTATTCATTACATGTTTAACGTCTAACACGATTTTGTTTATAAAAATGATTTAGTAAATTATGTCCTTAGATTTTCACCTCTTGGTAACTAAACATTATGGTTCAAATATATATGTTTACGATATAGGGTGTTAATTTATTGACTAGTGAATCTATAATATTATTCCAAAAGATTAAGTCGATTTCGTATATTGTAGACTTTTCAATTCTCATATATTTGATTCAGAGGTCGAAATAAACGTTAGTCTCCTTTAATTTTATTAGTTTTTGGGCTATAGCTATATATGTTTCGGGGTTGTTAAGGATAATTTTTTCCGTATATAGTTGATATACTAAAACTATTGAAATGAGTGGTTTCGGGCCGCTATTGGATTCGGATATCTATAAACGGCAAATAAAAAGTAAATAAAATAATTAAAATAGTAAAAACTGAGTTTATTAGCGTTTGTTAAGATAAATAAAATACAAATAATACGTAGATAAAACTTAATTACAAACTGGTCGAACGTTTTAAATTAATTTTTATCAACGCTTAGTAACATTAAATTAGCTAAATGGCAAAAAAAACTTAAACATTATGGGTACTAAATTTGAAATACATAGGACGAACGTAGGTAAATTTATAATATATAGGGCGAATGTAGGAAAAGTAGGCAAGGTAAAGCAGTGTAATTGTGTAATCCAGTATTTAGTAATCGGTCTATATTAACGTGTCATAGCTGCTTTTAGTAAGGCTATCGGTTTGGTTGGTTTATACGTAACCGTTTTTATTGAAGCGATCGGTTTGGTTAACGCGTTTGTAATCGATTTTCAATTAAACGATCGGTTTGGATACTTCATTCGTAACAGCTTTGGTATTTTACGAACGATATTGATTGTCGATTTCAAATCGAGAGGGTTTTAATTAAGGGTTTCAAAAATGAATAATTTTGGCCTAAGTAGCTTGATACGTAATAAAACGTTTTCCAACAAGTACATGGGTACGTCAAAACGTCAAACCAGGGTCAAAATAGTATAACGTGGATTTTAATAAATAAAACGCTAAATAAGAGTTGATAGTATCGTATTAAAGTTATCATTTTTAAAGTTACTTAGTCTTTATAGTCTTTATTTATGTCGACGTATAGTTTTTGTAAAAACGAAGTGTTAAACTACAAATGATTGGGACCGCTATAACATCACATTATAGGTATATGACTTATATCTATATCTTTTTTTCTAGGCTTTCTATAGTCTACCAGGTCGATTACTAATTAGTGTTGCTAGGGTTTCAAACCTTTGGTTTCATGTAAAAGTGGGTATATAAAAAAGTAATAAAAATGATTATTTGTAGTATAAGATGATAAATACAACGAAAAGTCATCTAGAGGTGTAAGCCACAGGTAAAGGCTTATAAGCCCTCCCTAGAGCGTACTACTCTAGACTGCTCCACGCATTGCCATTCGGTCTGGTATAGCCATTCCAAACCGATACATACATGATGCACTTTACTTCATGCAAGAGTGCAGCCTGCAGCGTGATACGTTATTGTGCACTCTGCAGGAGTGCACCCTCCAATATAGTACACTGCTACTAGGCCTATGTATACTATCTATGAGGGTATATAGTCATATCCAAATATAGTCTAACCATACACATAGAAAATGAAGCTATTAAGCTACCTAATAAGATTAATTTACGTAACATTGACCAGGAATACCCTAGTAAAATGAAATAATACCCAGGATCTAAAGCCAACATCATATTTAATTAGCATGGTTAAGTTGAAAGCTTATACAAGTTTGTAACGAAAGACTTGTTTGTAGAAATTAATAAAGCCGGAATTCGGAATCGTGGGGAAAATAAGGGTAATTAAGGTTGATTTGGCTGTGTAATTAATAGGGGTTTGACTAGTTAATGTGGGCGTAATTGAATGGTAACCGGAAAAGATTAGTTGATCATACTAGCGTGGGTGTATAAAACAAAAAGCCGCTATTATAGAAATAGTAGTAATTACAATACAGTAAGGCAACTTTATATACAATAAAGTTAACTACACTAACTGCAAGTTAAGTGTATTGTTTTGTAGGTCTACTATATGAACTACAAGTGAAGTACAATATGCGCCCACTTCACACTAGGGCACGGACTAAGCATTTAGTCATACAAATTACTGTGCAGACTGGGTAGCGGTCTGCCAAGCTTAGAATATTACATCCACCACTTGACCATGCAGTATTACCGTTACTTCGACCAATCAAATCGACAACGTTGCAATGTCTAAAGCCCTACCAATATAAGATGAATTAAAACTGATAAGAATTTATATAATCACGGACCGAATCGAATATAAATCCAACAATTACGGATCAAAAACTATTAGATTAATATATATGGATTTGTGCATACAGTAAAGAAAAGAAGAAGTTTAAATATATGCTAGCATAGTCTATACTAGTAAAACTCTGAGTTATTGAGTTAGGTTTGAGTCCATGACACTTTATGAATTAATAATTGTTGAGAAACGAGATTATTTCAATATTCAACATATTATTATGAAAGAACCGGGCTAAAGTTGTCGTTTAAGGCGGTCGAATACTATCTATAATCCTCAATACAAAAGAGAAGAAGAGACCATTGTTAAGCAGCTGCTATGTATCTAGTGAAAAGGAGTGACTCGGTCATATGGTTGATTACGTGGTGTGGGCATTTTTAGGAGCGGCTCGGGAGCGTCATAGGAGTATGAAAACCATCAGAGCTAAATCCCTGGCAACCACTAGCTCAGGACCCAGCCTATAACAATTTTAAAGGTTTATTTTGAACTTTTTTTTTCTTAGTTAACATTTTATTCAAATTCAAACGAATTTTATGATTCAGATAAACTATTTATTTCATTAAGAAAGTATATCGCAATATTTGTTTTAAAAGCTGTATTCTGAGGATATTTTCATATATTTCTGTAGTTAATAAGCGTCTACACCGCAAGTTGCGCCCTTGCAGTATGATCGATAACATGCCACTCTGAAAGGTGTGCTTTTTATAAAGTGTATGATAGTGTGTCACTTCCCAGAAGTGGTATTGGCAAAGTATATAATAGAGTGTCACAACCTAGAAAAGAGATTGACAGAGTGTATGGTAAAGTGCTATTGTCCGGGTAAAAGTTTAAAAACTCTTACCTGAGGCGTATATTCTCCGAATGCATCCTTTTCCTTTTATCTTTTTCTTTATGTTTAATATATATTATAATCTTTCTAATATTACCTTTATACTAATGTACTCAGCAAAATATAAATTACTAATAGTTGGAATAGTATTACATGCAGTGCAGTAGGTTAACTTTACTTACAGTAAAGTTGAATATACTGAACTGCTAGTTAAGTATATTGCTTTGTGGAGACTTATTGCATTGGGTGGAAGTCGAGTGCAGTACTCTACACTTCACTCCAGGGCGCGGAAAAAGCAATTGGCCATACAAATTACAGTGCAGACCGGCTAGCGGTCTGCCAAACCTAGAACAATATATCTATCACTTTAACAACGCAATAATACTGTTACTTCGACTACGATTCGAATCTACAATGTTGCAATAATCTAAAGACTTACAAACACTGATTAGTCATTATTAGGTTAAGCACAGATTAGCTAAGTAGAATAAAAGACTACTTTTCAGTTATTATTTACGGCTGCAGCGGCTAAGGTAAAGGAAACATTCTTGTGAAAGTCTCTATTATTACTGCGCCAATCCACAACGGCAGGAAAACAGAGAAGATTTTTGGGTTACGCTAGTTCATAACGGCAATCTGGAAGTAAACGAAGGTATTGCTATTGAAAAACACTAAGAAATCTTTATTAACCTTTTTTAAAGACGTTTAAATTAACTGTCAGAAATATTAAAGTTCAGCAAGTTGGCAAACAGCTAAGTCAGTATTACTATGGGTGTTACTACTATAAGAAAAACGATCAAGTCCCCAGGCCAAACAACTTTGAGCCTCCACTCTTTACCAATAATAAAAGACCTTCAACCTTATCTTTTACATAAAAATTTTTCCTCTACTTTACTATTTTCACTCTCCATACTACTTTAATCGTCAAGTTCGCTGCTTTGAGCGAAAAGACTAAGAATCGTTGAGTCGCGCTGAAAAAGCTACATCACGCAACTCCACACTAAATTGCCAAGTTTCCACACGACTTTACACCTAAAAATTACTAAATACCTCGTACTACATGCTAATCAAGTCCTACACAGACCAAAACTTTAAAATGTCCTCCACCAGTACTCACTTCGAAGCTATTATGGATCCCGCTAGAAAAAAAGCAATTGAGACACTCAGACCTATCTTTACTAAACACTATAATAATAACCTTTAGGAGGAAGACGTTAATGAATACTTAACCGAATGGTACCTAGCCAACTTTGTTCGCTACTACATTGTTAAGTAAGATAACAACAAAGAACTTAATCGTGGCGCCGGCGCCTTCCAAAACTTTAGTTACATCTATAACGACTAGAATATCAACATATAGAAAAAGATTCAAAAAGGCATAAAGTTAAGATTAAAAGCTAAATTTAAATGCCGAGGGGTCTACTTACTAGAAAAGGGCTTTACCAAACTAGCGAAAACCCTCGTTGAATTAACCTAGCTTAAAAAATACCTTTAAAATTTACAGCTTAAAGGAAAGAGCATTAAGAAACCTTAACGCCATTACACGCGATTTAGGGAACCTCCCTTTTACCCTTAGCTAAATTAAGCCTTTTTATGCGTTGATAGTAAGGAACTTATCAACTTATTCAGCAGTTTAACACCCCTATATGACTATGCGAACTATGCTCTTAGTGGTGATAAAGCGCGTGAAGCATGGTCCGCCAACGCGGCTAAAGGTATTAACGTTAGTGTTTTACACTAATCAATTAATTTTGATCGTCAGGCCTCCTAAAACCCTTAAATACCTATCAAACCTTAGCAATTTAATCTCTAAGCCCTTTAAAAACGTTCCTCCTTTAAATTTACCTATATATAAAAGCATACTATAAGTCTTATTGTAAGATTTTAACCCTCGAGTCAAACGATTGACAATTACCCTTAACACTGTACCTTGAAAACTCCAAAGATCAAACTTCTAAAAACATTATTTGAAACTGTGATAATCATTGCGATCTTCCCCTAAAACCTATTAAGATAGTTAATATCAATTATAATCAATTCATAGACTTTACCAAGATTTTAAACGACGTAAATAAGTAAAATAGAAAGATTTATAACCTTGTAGATTCTAAGATAATACCCTTTTTAAACATTTGAAAATAGATAGAAATTCTTTCTTTAGGTTTTCATTTACTATTACTCGAAATCTTTATAGGTCACGCCAGTGACTATTACCTAACTTTCCTTACTAAAGTTACCACGTTTCTCGAGATTTACAATATCATAAAGGGTTACTTCGAATACAACGTTTATCTTTTGCAATATTACATAAATTAGGTTACTACGCGGTAAATAATAATAATAGCGAAGACAAAAAAGGAGAAAACACCAATCGAAGTCTTTAATTAGATACTTAATAAGTTAATGATGTGCTAAAAAGCAATGAGAAAAGCTTACGTTATCGAAGCTATACTTCGCGAACAGGTACGGGTAGTGGTTACAGGTGTTAACGAGTTCGAATACGTTCTATAACACGTAGATGACACCTGCAAAGGATTTTTTAACCAGTTACTTTTTTCGCTTACCACTGCAATAACGCGTATACCAAACTCATTTAGTATATACTCCTAAGCCGGCAACTTTTTTAATGTAAAAAAAAAAACAAAAAAACTTTGTAGTAGTTAATTAAGTTTACTGTAAATATGGATACCCACAACGTCTAAAGTCTGGCTTACCGGCTATAATTTAAATATAATAGCTACTCTAGGGTTAATAAGGCTGAGATTTAGGCAGACATATTAACCGTAAATACTATCGTCGTGATAGTGGTAAGAGATGTTAGATCTGTGGTAAATCTAGCTGCTAGTTAACTTAGCTCCCCCCGACGAAGATGATCATAAAAAGGCAGTATATTACGCCTAATACCTTATTAATTTTAAACAGAACTACTTGAATTAAATCGTAGACTTCGAAAGCGATGAGCCAATTAATGGTGTTAATTTCTTTAAACAAATTCAGTAATACGAACATACGGTTACTAAAGCGGCCTAGTAAATAGTTGACCATGCCTTTATATACCATTTAAGTGGTAGAAACCCTTACCTTTGCCCTAACTAAGCCCTTAACCCCTTATGCACCTTTAACTTTCGCGATAGTTAGGCGGACCATACGTTTTAAGGTATTATGCCATAAATAGGGGTAACAAAGTACTTAATAGGAGGCTATTCGTAATATGTGGCTTTACAGAGGGAAAACACTATATCTACTAAGATTAATCGAAACGATATTATTAAAGCCAAAGATGTATTTAAACTAGGCGAATAACTATCGTTACTAGTGATACCGGTAATTTGAATTTTTTTAAAAGTAATTAAGTTTTATATCCTTAAGTCCCCTACTCTTTTTCTACTTTACTTCAAAGACAAAAAAACCTTAGGCGTTAATATCCACGTTAACATAGACTAGATGGTCAAAAACGGCTTAATATTTTTATTGGCCTTTAAGTATAAGTACTTTTAAATTTATCTTTAAGGTTCAAAAATAGTGGTATCTAATCTAACGAAGCTATAAATACGTTAACTACACCGGCATTTCAACCATCTAGCTGTTAATAGGCTATATAAAGTCCTAAAGTCCGTAGGATATAAAGATATGAAATAATTTTCCCTAAAAGCTATTAAAAGACTTTACAACCATTGTTCAACGTATGTTTAAGCCCTCCAAATATTTAAATTTATACTAAAAGATGACAAGAACTTCAACTATAAGATCTTTTTTAATGTGTTTTACTTAAATAATAAGCCCGTTCTTCACGTTATTTACTTTACAACCTTTTTTTACGGAACCAAGTTTCTAAAGTCTCTTTCGACAAAGAATACGTGTGAAACGCTAAAGATACTATAAATTAACACGTACCTGAGTCCACTTAATATTGTCGTTCACGATACCAGTACCAACTTGAAGGTGGCTGAATTTAAAAAATATACTAAAATAATGAGTATCTAATATAAACAGGTACTAATAGAAACTTACTAAAGTATTGAAAAGTTTAAAAAGGCACATGCTCTCCTTCGCCGAACGTATAACATTTCTACGTTGAAAATTAAAAGCTTTATAGATCCGGAAACATGCTCATAAATGGCATTAAAAGTTCTTAATGAAATTATAAGCTCCAACGGCTTAATGTTAACGTTACCAATTTGGAAAACGTATTTATTTTTAAGGAGTAAATATCTGCACTCGGAAAATATTTAAAAACGTGTTACATCTTATAACAAAACTTTAAGTAAACTACGAAGAAAATCATCACGTCTCTAGATTAACGGAGATCTTAACACTAAAAACTGCCTTATAATAATCGACGTATTTACTTTGCCGTTACAAAGTAAAGTTCTCGTGTAATAGGAGCCGGGTAAATGGAAGTTCCCATATAAAATATTATATATCGCGAACTTCGAAGTAGTTATTAAGATAGCTAACAGTTCTATATTTTTTTTAATTACTTAGGTTAAGGTTAATATTAAAATTATTATCTATCAAAATTATCACGTTGAATAACTAAGTTAATACGAATCTCTTCAACCTATTATCGACAAATCGATAAAACGCTGCCAGCTCAAACGACTCCAGAATAAAAGAAACGTTAAAGAAGATAAATATACATCGGGCCGTATTAACAACATTATTTAGGTAAATAGGAAAGAAAAGGATAACGAAAACTTGGGATTAAAGGTTCGAAAGAAAGGGATTATTAATATCTCTAGCAGACCCTTTAAGGAAATCGACAAGGTTGAAATTAATGGCTTACTGATTCAAAGGGTTATATAATTCGTATCGAAAACCGATTTTAACTTTTAAAACCTAAAAATTACGATTTTCAAGTCGAAGATTATTTACGAAGTTGAAGGCAAAACTACGGAGAGGCCGTACCAAAAGTCACGTCTAATTGCTTAAAGATGCGGTAATAAAGGCAAAGACTAAATACTAACGTAATCGCTAAGGATTTGAAAGTTTAGCTAACGGTTAATGTTTACTTTAATAGTAAGTTTACGAGCCAAAATAAAATATACGTTCACGTTTAATAGCCGTAATATGACGTAATATTATATAAATTTAGCAACGGATTTATAAAAAAACCGTACTACTAAAACTACTACAGGAACTAAGTATTATTTACCCTCTATGTGCGGTAATACGATACATCAAATCAATATACGAATTGGTAAAAGTAAACGTCAATTAGTTTCTAGCCTACCAGTTGTATTTTAAAATATGGCTAGCGATAAAGTTTTTAAAATACGACTCGTATCAATTAGTAACGCAAGAGAATAACTTCAGCGTAGTAAATATACAAATTAACGATAACCTTTTAGTTGGGACGGCTAGCTTTATAACACTAAAACAGCAGGCGATTAAGAACTTTAAGTTCTAAAATTACAAGCCGGTAATAACATCAACGAAAGGCAATTAACTTAACTTTAATAGATCTTAATCCTTATAATTGGTATTAATAGTAGCTTTAAATTTTTCTAAAAGAGATATAGTGTTATTTTTATTACAATTAACAAAACTAATAGGGTCAAAGCCTAACGATACTTGAAATAGCGTATTTAAAGCAGTCATATTACTACCTTGTGCTAACCCAAAGCCTTTTACGACCTATTCATTGCGACGCAAACACAAAAACCAACATATAAGGACTTTAATTGGCTAAATGAAAGGCTCGAGTGGCAAATAGAAAACCTGAACTCTAGGATTAATATAATTTCAATCGACCTATTGAGGGTTAAGTTAATAATCTTTATGGACGGGTCTTTTATGAATAACACCGACTTATCTTTACATATATACTTCCTAATAACCATTATTAACAAAAACGAGCGATAAAATCAGTTTAGTATTGTCGGCAACTTAATCTACTAGAAGTTCATCAAGTCTAAAAGGATTGTACGAAGCGTATTAGCCTCGAAGGTCTACAACATAATGGCGGGCTTCAATATAGGCATGGCACTGTAAAAAACCCGTAATATCATCACTAAATAGCTAAATATTCCTCCTATTCCGATGGTAATTTAAACCAACTTGAGGAGCCTTTGCGAATACCTTTCACAACTCGGAATCACCAGCGAAAAACGCCTGATAATCGACGTGATAACACTCCATAAAGCCTACGAAGGGAGGGAAATTAAGGAGTTCCGATAAATCTATGGGAAAGATAACACTGCTAATACCATAGCGAAGGCATCGATGAACAAGGTCCTGGAAAGGTTTGTGGATAGTAATAGGCTGACTATACGTATCGAGAGCTACGTTGATAAGTCTTCCGGAAAGTCCAGATCACTTAACGGTGGAAAGGAATATGCTAGTAAACTGGAAGACTGCCAGGGGATTAAAGATAGTAATTTGTTTAAATGATACGATTGAAGTAAAGGCCTGTAAAAGTTTATGACGAAATAACTTTTTGTAGGAATTAATAGACTCGGACCTCGAAATGGCAAAGCAATTAAGGATAAATAGGGTCAATTTACATAAAAATGAGTGCAATTCAGTATGGAACTGAACTGGAATTAATAGGGGTCTGGCTAGTTAACGAGGAGGTAATTCAGTAGTAGCCAGAAAAGATTGGTCAGATATACTGACGTATGCGTACAAACTAAAAAGCCGCCAGTATTGGAATAGTATTACATGCAGTGCAATAGGTCAATTTTACTTACAGTAAAGTTAACTATACTAAATTGCAAGTTAAGTGTATTGCTTTATAGAGACTTACCAGATTGAGTGTAAGTCAAGTGCAGTATGCTGCACTTCACTCTAGGGTACGGACTAAGCAACTGCCCATACAAATTACTGTGCATAACTGCTAGCGGTCTACTAAACCTAGAACAATACATCCACCACTTGTCCAATACAATACTACTGTTACTTCGATTGAGATTGTAATCTACAATATTATAACGATCTAAAGACCAGCAAATACCAATACTAATTAGTAACCAGCTTGGTCGACTACAAATCGCCTAGGAAAACAGAAGCAAATCTAAATTAAATACTTATGACGGGGTGTTATAACAGTCCTAATGATAAGTATTTTAATCCTACATTTTATTATAATTATAAGAAAGTATAACAAAACTGTAAAGTAAAGTACCTTTGAAAAAGATAACTTCAATACGATATTATTAACTCGATCGGTATCATATTTACTAAAAGTCTCGTTACGCCACCATCAACTTAGCTAGCGCTTCAAACTTATCTGAGTACTTTTTAAAAAACGTTTTATCACGTATTAGATTACGTAAGCTTAACCCATTAAGTTTTCAAATCCTTCTTTAGGACCAATTCAATCTAAACACAGCATTTGAACCGTTTACAAACTTCGAAAGCGGTTAAAAAACAACTTTTAAGGCACCCCTACAACCACAATAAACCTTAAAAACAATATTCGAACCGCTTACCAAACGTAAACCACGCGCCTAAAGCACATTTTAAAACGCTCTGGTATATTTCAAAAACGCTAAACATAATATTTGAAACAATTATCACACTAAACATCACAAACTATCTCAACTTTCACATATATACCTTCCTACATCCTTTTTCCCGTCCTCATTACCACGTTCGCCTCCCTTTGTTAGCCCTGTATTGCATAGTTTCTTGAAATTTATCACTAATAACGTTTCAGTTTACTAGTTATTTAATTAATATAGGAATTATAAAGCGCTAAACAGCTGATTCAAGACGTTTAACTAGTTTGTATTCACGCCTTGTTAGTATTTCATCTCTGGTAATAAGCGTTAAACGCCTTATTTTAAACGCTTTAACATTTCATTTGCTATTTATTTACATATTATACGCTTTTATTCAAACCATTCTATTTCGCACATATTCATTTTCTATTTTACTCTAAGATATTGTTAAATACTGTATTCTAAAACAACACAAATCTAAAATATTTCGCCACATTAACTTTTATATCGCTCCAATAATTCGGGTAAACGCATAAACCAGCTTTCTAAATACTTTAATACACTTTATATTTTCGCAATTATAACTTTACCAACAATAAGATAAGATAAATCTAACCAATACATAAACCTTCTGGTTTAAAATACGATGGTTTAAAAAAGAGTTTCATGGAAAATTAAGCTAAAGTTATAGGATAATATCATCGACACGTCGATTAAAGACAAAGATCCTTACACGTAGAATACGTACGTTATACCCTCGATTTTTTTTACTAGAAACAAAAGACCTAAAGACTTAATATATTATATAATTTCCGTAAAATATCTTTAAACTTGACGAAATATTGTAATGATCACACTAAATACCCGTGAGTAAATAGAAGGTGGCAGGGGGTTTATGTTAGTAGTAAGGGAGTAGAGGTAACAAAGGTGCAATATCAAGAAGATGTTTGTTCGTGCTGTAGAATGATCACTAGCCGTTAGACTATTCAGGTGTGTAGACTGAATACTTAGATTGACAACTGAAGAGCTATGAAGGAAAAACTATCTGTGTAGTGATAACCGTGTCTTTATATCCTATGACCTTTATACCATCTTTAGTACTGGACCGCTAAAGTCGATATCGCTTCCTTTGGTCCCAATGTTGTCGACAGGACCGCTCGCGATCCTGTCGGTCCAAACCCTTACCCTGTGTGCTTACATAAGAGAGATCTCTGGCTTAATGTGTTGGACATCAGGCTTCTAATAGCGCAGCGGACCGCTGGCCTATTCCATGACCTGCAGTTGGTCCTTGGATTATAACAAATATGGCATACGGTATATAATTCGATTTTCAAAGTACTATGGATACAGCTACGAAACGATGAAATTAATACTTTGAAAGGAAAAAACGGCCGTCATATAAAAAACCTGATTAATATGGCCTGGATTAACGACTTGCCAAACTGAGAAGATGAAAACCTATAACAGAAAGACTTTATAAAAGGAGGGTTTTTTGAAAAATATAAAAAACATATTATTAAACAAATACGAATAAAATATTAATGTAAAGACACTATACCTACGTGAAGTGAAGGACGCTTTGGGGAAATATCAGCGTTCTAAGTAAAGTATATGAAGTTTGAAAAAGAGGAAAAAGAACTGCAAATATTATTTACCACGCAAATTTAACATATATCCCCTCTTATGAACAAATTGAAAAAAAAAACATACACCAAATTTCTCCACGAATATAATTCATACCACTATCGGCTGTAATAAAAACAGCCTAAATAAGGAAAACAGACTTCCCAAAGATAAGATAAATGACGTAAAACGAGAATACAAACTTTACGAATTAATATTTACTAATTACGACACCTACTACGACCTTTCGTTATACCGTTTTCCTGCTAATGAAACAGACCATATAAAATTTATTAACTTAGACATATTATAGAATAAAGACGAAAACTATAGTGGCGAACCTTACGATGTCTTCGACAATAAGATTCGTATTATATTAAAAACTTGTAAAAGACCAGGTATTCAACCTTTGGAATTTTATATAATTTTACCTGATATGTTAATTGGATTAATCAATAAGTGGTATATATACCTCCCTATATAAATTAATATGTTTACGAAATGTTATAACCTTTCAAAAATGTATTTTGACACGAAAATAAATCACGAGCTCTACGATATGAGCTATACATATATTGCTTATGAATGCGTAAGGAATTAACATAAAACTTTTAATGAAACCATATAAGAAGTATTTATTGTTCTTTTTGCGAAGTTCCGGGAATTCCATACGGCTCTTAAACCAAAATATAAGGAAAACAAATTATTCATTGAAATAGTTACAAAAGCGTCCCGCGAAAACTCAAACTTTGAACTTGAGTTATTTAAATCGGAAAAGAACTTGAAATCTTTTTGTATAAGCTTTGAAATATCGTTCAGAAACGTAATTAAACGACAAATGAGCTTCGAATCAGCATTTGTAACCGAAAAGAACGAAAGAACAGCTAAACAATTAAATTGAACTTGTACGAAACCATGAACACCGTTTGAGACCAATGTTTTAAAATATATGAAAAATATAATGAACGTTTTGAATACGGTTATAAAAGCGAAAAATACTTAGAATAAATCCCTAGCAGCCGAAGACAAAGCAATTATCAAAGAGAATAGCCTTATATACAAACACGGAAATTACTATATGTATTATAATACCTGCAGAACAGTATGCGAAGCTTTATAGGTTTATAGAAACGATATATTATATGAAATAATGTCGGTTATTCGTCGAATAATTATACAGTATTCGAATAAATTCGGATTAAACTTCAATTTTAGGCCAATTACCCACCTAGAAACTAGATTAAAACTAATTTTATAATGTATGTAACCTATTAAAAAATATTAAAAGAGGAATTCAACGCTTTCCCCTACGAGTACACCTCTACAAAAGACTTGAAGGAAAATAAAACTTATTCAACAGCTGAAGATAAGGAAACCGACTTCCGAGTATTTATAAACTTATAGAGTGCCTTATTTTTATATAACGTACGCCTTAATTACAAATACAGAGTGTTAAAAGCTTATATAACGTTGTAATTTATACTTTTTAATAAATAAGACGACCTATTTCAGGGAATTGTACCAAATACCGACGTATCAGATATCCTAACCACCGAAAAACAATAATTCGCCGTTTTCGTAACGAGATTTCCCAAGTTTTAACTCGACCAAAGAAAGGTATATCAGGAAGTTTGTTTCGGTAAGGTTAAGGCGTTATTACTTGACATAATTGTTGTAAACATTTAATTTGGACCAGTGGGGTATTACGTAATAAATTATAAAACGTTATTTTTGCTATCGTTCACAAAAACAAATGAACCCGAAATTAAGGTTCGAAATACGACCAACCAACTCGTTTGCACCTTGGATGGCGTATCTGTGCCGTTTCGTCTTAAGTTTGAATACCTGTAGTTTGTCTCAAAAACGCGTATAATTTAAATTATTTACGTAATATAGTTGTAAATAACGATGTTATACCGTCGATTTAGATACCACGCCGTCAAACGCTCTTTTGCAGCTATTTTACATAATGAAACATATAAATATAGGGGAAAAAGTACTAAAAGCTATCGAAAGGTTTTGCTACAAATACTAGTTATACCCGTAAACTCTACGGCGGTGTAAATTACACTTTTGAAACAATGTAAATTTTAACGAAAAGGTTTTTATGAATATACTGTACCTTAACAGTTAACTAGTTTTATATGTCATCAATATAAAAACGTTATTTTAGGCTACGAAATTCACGCGAAGAGTTTTTGCTACAAATTTCTAGGATATTTTCGTAAATAAATCGTCGAATGTTTATTTAGGACTCTCGGACTAGATTACTAACCATACAAGTATAGTTTTCGACTCAACTGAAAACATATTAAAATTAAAATTACCAATGATAAGTGTAGAAAAATACCGGTAAAAATACTATAAAGCATTAGAAAATGTAAAAAGTATTACGAATCGCTTAAAAAAAGGGATAAAGTAATATTTAAGGAGATAAAAGGTACCAGTTTCAATGGGTTTATCATGTAAATAATAGCAAACGCTTTGAATAATTCCTTTGGCCCAAGTGAGATAATTTCAACTTTTTTGTTTTTGTATTTACCTTAAAATACATATGAATTTAGCGTTATTACTAGTTACAATTTGAAAGGAGAATTCTTTCACGAACTCAATAATATTATTACGCTTTTTACGGGTTGAAAATTATATTTTAAGAGTATTAGCTACAAAAAAGGCCTACATAACAATTGTGGTTTAGATATACTATAATGATTTCAAGTCCTAATTGAAAGAACAATAAATGGATGAACTGGATTTTGGAAAAGTAACGGGTTGAAAGAACATGATATACTTATATACTTATTAAATAACACGATTTTATTTAATTAGACGATAATACGAAAATACAAATAGAAAAAAAAATGTTTCTAAAGCGTAATTCAGGGAATTTCATTAACAAAGATATTTCTATAACGACGAATCCCAACCTCCACCGCAACCTGTATACTCTCCAGATATACCTTTATAACCTTTATCACCTCACGATACCGGCCGACTTATACTAATAAAACCAACACCGCGCCGTTGAAGGCATCCACTTAATTTGAAAAATAAATAACACTTAAAAGCCTTCATTAAGGACGTTTTCGGTATTTAAAACAATAAAAACCCGTAAGTTAAGTATCAAACGTCCATGAAAAAGAATTAACACCGCTATAAGTACTCATTTAAAACAATTAACTTAAAATAAAATTCCGGCTTTAATTGAATAAGACGTTTTTTACATTGAAATATTTAACCTAATAGTTTATAGTATTTACAAACTATTTGGTACCCGTATGGTTTATGAGGTAAAAGACAAGACCGGAAAACCTTATGAAAAGAACCATTTTATAATGAAGGGATATAATAACATTCGTAAAAAGGATATTATAATCTAATCTTTTACTTTGTAACAATTAAGCCGTCGTTTGATTTTAAAGTTTACCGTTCCCTTACACACCCCTCATGACCTTTATATTAATATTTTTAATATTATATAAGATCATACATAATCGGAGAAGTATTGTAACAACGTATATACGCTTATATACTTGTAAAACTCTGAAAGCATTATTTAACCAAAACGATTCCACGTATACTGGTATAATACCTATTAAAGTATTATAAGGAGCGTTTCGAAATAGCCAACTCTAACTTCAACCTATACTTATTAGTTTTAATATTAAGTTTTAGGGGAATTTATTTTATGAGAATATAAAAGAACAATATAATAAAATTTTATAATACGTCGTTTTCCGTTTCAGAAAGAAGATTTTTTTGGAGGCCAGGTTGAAAGCGAAACCTAATGTATATCTAAAGGAATACTATATAATTGATTTTAACAGTATAATAATCATATTCTGGAAAAATATTATAAACCTTGTATAAAAGAAGAAATTATATAAAGTTGCTTTTATTAACCTAACTAATATAAAACGAGCTGACGAATATAGATATTGGCGTACATGTAAAGCTTATGCCGTATTAATATTACAACTGGAGGCGTCGTTTAACCTTTTCGTTTCCATATAATGTTTAATCGACCCTTCGAATAACATATGTAAAGCGTTTAATAAACGCCTTGTATAGCAAATAAGTAATCAAAACACGGCCTATGATCTATACCATTCGATATACATATAATGAAACCTTTTTTTTTAATAACGTATTCTTCACTAATAAAACCGATTGTAACTTGTAAATAGGATTCTTTTATATTTTTAATAACGAAATACTAGTTCGGAACTAATTTACCAATTATACAAATATTATTTATTTAGGCTTAACTAATTCTAAATAGGAAACTCGAAACTTTTGGGTCTCGTAAATATACAGTATAGTAAGAGGATTCGACTTTGGGATTATAATAGCGATAACGGTTCAGATAATTATTTTGTACCTTAGTTTAAACCCCCCTTTTCTAGTTGTTTATAGTAACCTTTTCTTACTCATACGAATATCTTATCGAACTCGGCATTACGAATGAAAAGCGCTTTATAATCGATAATATAACTTTATGCGAATCGTATGAACGTAGCAAAATTAAAGAGATAAGGTAGATAAATGGAAAGTTTAACGAAATAAATATAATAACTAAGGTCTCCCCGAATAAGGTATTTAAATCGATTGTATTCACAATCAATCTTATCGTTAACATCGTTTTAAAGGTTTAACGGATTTATTCTAATTAGATATTTTACGCCTCGCGTTTATTACTTCCCTTTTATTTTTTTTGTTTGCACCGCTTTTATAGTTTTCATCACTATTTCATTTCACTATTGGATTCGCTTTTAATGTGTTATGACTTTTTAAATTTATTATTTACAATGTGTTTAATATATTATTACTTTTTGTTTTAACTGATTACGATTTTATTAAGAATTAATTTTCCTTTTGACTTTCAGAATTTGTTATTTGCATTACGGTTTTTTTGAAAGTAATTTCATTACTATATACCGAGTAATATTAAGGCTGAAAGAACCGGTAAGATATGAAAACAGGTAGTTAATTGTTGCTAAAAGGGGAGTAGGAGCGAGGTGCTGCGTTGTCGTTATCGTTATTGTTATGACCCAAGCACATTAGCGGGTCAGGAAACAGGCCAGCATGCAGCTGAGCTACCGGTGAGCTTCAGTGAGCATCGGTGAGCCTCAGTGAGCTCCGGTGAGCCTCAATGAGTACCGGTGAGCCTCAGTGAGTACCGGTGAGCCTCAGTAAGCACCGGTGAGCCTCAGTGAGCACCGATGAACCTCAGCATTGAAGATGGTATGAAGGCTATAGGATATAAGGACACGGCCATCACCACATAGATAGTATTTCCTTCATAGCTCTTGAGTTGTCAATCTAAGTATTCAGTCTCAGTATATTCTGAATAGCCTCACGGCTTTTGATTATTACTTGCACGGTTGCGATATTGTTCACTCAGTACCTCTGCTACCTTTCTTGATAACATAAACCCTCTGATACCTTCTATATACTCACGGGTATTTAGTGTGATCATTACAGTTATCCTTGTTTTCATTCTCGTCTTCCTCGCCCTCCGCGCTACCACTACCACTGCTAGCAACGCCGCTATCGGCTTAGCTGGAAGGAGGACTCTGTTCCTTAAGCCACATACCCTAATGAAGGGGTCTTTATATTTTTCGTGACGACGCATGATAATATTATGGAACTCACCTGCTTAACACATGAATCGTACCGACTTCTAGGCGGTGATAGTGGTTTCCATTTTCTTGGGTCGCCGGTTAATGCCTATTATTAATTAGTATCGGTTTATTTTAATTATTGTAAAACTAGTTGTTTTCGAAAGTGTTTCGAATAGGATATTGGAATAGTAGGTAATTATTCATCTCGGTTAGGATTGTGATTTGAAAACTTACTGTAAAAATGGTGAGCGTGTAATAAGACCTTGATTTACAGCCTTTGAATTACTAGAACGGGGGCGTATCTATTATTAGTTTGTTCATAATGGTAATGATAGGCCGATAAATCCCCGCTTTACCGGTAATCGCTAATAAACTTACCCACGGCCGCGGACACAATATATGGAACGTAAGGCGTATCTATTGACGGTCTGGAAACACGAACCCAGATATATCGGTTTGGCTTTTTACGCGTTAAAGAGCCTTCATAACGTAGCTTAACGAGTCGCAGCTGGATATAGTAAAAGAATTCGGCCGTTTCGGCCACAGTTACAAAGATATTAGTATAATATAACTTAAGGGGGGAATCGGTGATATAAACCGCATTACAACTCGATTAAGTTATATTTTTAATGGCGAGGTTTAGTAGTTACATGTAAGGGGTTTTTTATCTGTAACGAAAAAGTAAGGTTAATAACCTTAAAATCCTTTCATTCCTCCCTCTAGGAGTTAAGGAAAGGAAGGGAGAAGGAAACAGGGAAAGGAAAAAAGGGGAAAGGGGTACGGTTTAGTCGGCGGTAGCGGAAAAAAAAACAGGAAACGGGATGGAGCTTTGGTCGGTGGCGGCGATAACGAAGGGACCGAAGATAAAGGCTGGTATCAACGATATGTTGCCTGAAAATGTAAGGCTACTGATAGTATTGGCGGCGGCGTAGCGAGTGGCGGTAATGGCAGCCTTTCCCTTTTTACGTTAGCATACTAAATGATACCCTACACCTTTATTCTTACGAATCATTTATTTTGAAAAGCGGTTAAAACATGGAGTTATTTAAGTGAACTACCTATAGGAACGGTTCAAATAATTAATTAGGATAGTGGTTTTAGCGTCTATATATTAATTAGTTGATTAAAGACTTGCGTTATAAAAGGAAGCGCGCCGTTAAAAGGGAAAAAGATAAGTTTTACCCAGATCGATGGCGATGTATCTTTTTATATTAACTTCAAAATACGTAGCACCGTCAATTATATCTCTACAATTACACCCTTATAGGGATCAATAACCATGCTACTATTAATAACTATATCGCTACTAACTGCTTAAACTAACTGAGGTTTATAATATAAATATTACCGTTACCGGAATTATTAATTAGAATATTATTGCCAAAACTAATAATGACAATTATTATCTTTATTGAAGCTATTAGTTGAACTATAAAACCAATTATACAATTAATTAGGATTCAGATACAACCAAATTATCATTACTAAATTGCGGATACAAACCGTATTAAGAGGGGAAAAAATGCTTATGTAAATATTATTATATATCTTTATAGTCATACTACTACCCAGAAAGATCACTGGCAAAGTGTATGGTAAAGTACCACTACTTAAAAAGGAGATTGTAAAAGTGTATGGTAGAGTTCTACTGTCTTAGTGAAAGCTTATAACCTCTCACTTGAGGCGTGTAATCTCCGAATACCCCTTCTCCCTTCTATCTTTCTATCTATCTTCAATATACACTATAACTCTTCTACTATTACTCTCATGTTAACGTATCCGGTAAAATAGACTTTACTAATATAGTCGTTATTTTTTTCAAATTTTAATGTAACTAATATCTTTTCAAAACTTGTCTTAGTTGGTTAATCTTTATAATATGTTAAGTTATAGGTTTCTATGTATAGGTCCATGCTTTTACTAATTGTATGAAATGACGTTAATTTGGGGGGTTTCAACGGTTTGTCAAATTTGTATTTTAACCCTGAACGTTATCACGTCGATACTTTAATAACGAGGATTTTCTATTAATTAATTAATCCTTGCGTTTGAAACCTTGATTTAAAGTGCGTGCTTACCTATCATTACTTTTTAGATATATAATTTCTTTAATAAGTAGTACCTCGCATTTCTTAAGCATCAACTTTTCCTATTGATTCAATTTCCAATTTCCCATTATATTTGTCTAAAGGCTACAGTAGTCGGATCTGGAAAACTCAAATTTTCTTTTGAGTTTCACGTATTTAAGATTAGGTATTTGAAACGTACAGAATATCGCCAATTGTTAGTGATATTTCTTCTTTTCTTTTAAACTAGCAACATAATATGAATTTCATTCCTAATAAACTACTTTGGAATTTCAATTACATTAGTACTATTTTAAAGAATGCCAGCTAATATAAGAACACCTATATGAGAAATGTATAGTTTTGGTGCAATTAATTCAATCTTCAATTTAAACATAATATTTTCGATATAATTTTTACATATGTTAATACATGAAGTATGGAAGCTTCAACGAGATTTACATAAATTTAGACGCTATTTTACTATCAGAAATATCGAATTTCTATCTTTCAAGTTAAATCTTTATAATATAATTGGTCAAATATTTATTGGCAAAGTAGTTAATAAATAAATCAAACCATAAATTATCTCAATATCTCATATAATGGTTTTACCTAGTTTACAAAAAGCGTCTTTATCCGCTAATTTACCGTTCTATTCAGAAATCATTTCTATGCTAATATAAATACTTATTATATACTTAAAACGATTTAACTAATTATTTAATCCAAAAGAAAGTATAATAAAGATCTCTTTATTAGTTAATACAAGTGTTCCTGGTACCTTTTCCAACCTATCTGTTGAAGCGACTGCAATGTAACACAAATAATAAAAAGATTGAAAACTTAATAAAGATCTCTTTATACACTAAAATTTAATTACCTAAGAAAGCTGTATCCCTCTCTTCAACCTAGCTTATCTGTACTTAACCTAATAAGCATCAATCAGTATTGACAGGTTTTCAAGTGGCCACGGTTATCGATTGGAATCGTTGGTCAAAGTAACAAGTTGCATAGCATTAAAAGTGAGTGTGTCCGAATATCAAGTTCGGCAAACCGCTAGCCGGTCTGCACCCTACTTTGTATGGGTTCCTGCTCGGCCCGTGCCCCGCATTGAATTGGGCACTCCATTTGCTTGTACGCAATACACGTTGACACGTGTACCAACAGCCACCTTGTTTAGGGCAAAGCTATCCTACACAGGGCATTTATGCCAAGCATCCCAAGAGAAACAAGTTCCATAGCACTCGATACTGTGTGCTCGAGCCTCGGTTCTTCCGCCTGGATGCCCCCGGGTTCCTTTTTTTTTTCTTAGCGTCGGCGGTTTCACCTCCTGGTTCTTCCACAGTCTGCTGTCGACATGTCGGTCGTTTTTCCCAGTTCCGAGCTCCGGTTTTTCCCTCGTGTTAGGTCGGCAGTCGATGTGGAGGCGTCCCTGGCCCAGATCCTCTGGTTTCTGCTCTTGTTGTGCAGCAAGGGCTCTCCTCTTCATACATGCATGGTGCAGTAAACTTTCCGAGTCCCCCACTCCAGATTCAACCTCTTTGCTATCTGGCCTGAACTTTCCAAGTCTTCCCATGGCGTTGGAGGTTGGGCAATTGTGTGAGTCGAAGGGACTGCCTGCCCTTGCCTCCCTCTTCGTCGGACCCTCTCCATGATGACCAGACCAGTCAGGGAAGACTCATCAAGTCCATATCAGCGCCCACGCGCTCTGCTCAGCCATCACACAGACAAGTGGGCCGACGCGAAAGGTCCTCTGCAGACGACTAGACGGCAACCAGCTCCATGCCAGATACCGACCTATTTTCTCCATCAACATCGAACCACCCATTGGACCGGCCAGGTCCATTTCTGTCCTTTTTCTTTTCTTTTTTTCTTTTTCATCTTTAGGCCAGTGTTGATGTGCTGAGACATTCGCTGAGATCAAGAGAGACACGAGGTCTTTTGGACCATGTCACACACTAGGGCCGTCCAGTTCTCGACACGTGCGCCTACTCCCTGTGAGGAGGCTGGCCTTGCTGACCGTAGTCTTTGCGACCGTGATTTTGGTGACCGTGCTCTCGCTGACCGTGATCCTGCTGACCGTGATCCTGCTGACCGTGTTCTGGCTGACCAGACCCAGATCCCGAGCCGCCGCCCCGAGGGGCCGGGGCCAGGGCGGTGTCAGCACCCCTCCAGCCGGATGGCAACGCGGGCCAACGGCCCGTCAGCGCCGGGAACGGCTCGCCCGCCGGCGGCGCGCGCTCGAGGACCAGGCCCAGACGGCGCTCGAGGAGGTCCGACATCTGCGCGCTGAGCGCCGCCGGGGTCACCGA